>CM065727.1:2087054-2094554 GCA_033310375.1 Conus canariensis
ACACACACACACAACACACACACACACACACTGTCTGCACGTGACGCTTTGCTCAGACTGACGTGTAACACTCTTTCTGCGTAAGTGCTTCAGATTTTTTATTCTCCATTTTGAAAGTTGTCATTGCAAGTGCAAATCGATGCAATTGATCTTGATGTGGTGCAGCGTCAATGTCATAAGCATGTTAAAAACAGTCCAAAATCTTCGGCGTCGGGGATTGTTGACGTGGCATCAGGCACAACACTGACAACCACGTGATCCCGGCTTGCTAGTCACAATTATTTCGCTTTCTTGACCTTCACTGAAAACGAACATGTTTATGACATTGTGATTTTCTTCCACTTAAAAGGTCACACTATCCTCACTGTGAAGGCAATAATTGATGTATAAATGTTGACTATAAATGCCGTTTCCATGGATACCATGTTGCAGGGCCGGTCAAATGGAGGTCAACCCGGTTCCTGCTGTCCTACCTGGCGTGTAGCGGCCTGTGTCTGATGGTGATCCAGAGGGTGTCGATGTCCATGGCCATTGTCTGCATGGTCAACCACACCGCCCTCAGGGAGGCCCCCACCACAACACACACACCCCCAGGTGAACAACACATGGTCAACCACACCCACCTAAACCCAGGTGAGCATCACATGGTCAACCAACATCCACACCCAGGTGAACAACACATGGTCAACCACACCCCACCCGGGAATTGTCACACCACAACACCACACCAGGTGAACATCACATGGTCAACACACCCACACCAGGTGACATCACATGGTCAACCACACCCCACACCAAGGTGAACATCACATGGTCAACCACACCCCACACCAAGGTGAACATCACATGGTCAACCACACCCCACACCAAGGTGAACATCACATGGTCAACCACACCCACACCAAGGTGAACATACACATGGTCAACCACACCCCACACCAAGGTGAACATCATGTACCACACTCCACACCAAGGTGAACATCACATGGTCAACCACACTGCCGTCAGGGAGTCCCACCACACCCCACACCAAGGTGAACATCACGTCATCACACTGTACAGCCAGGTGAACATCACATGGTCAACCACACTGCCTCAGGGAGTCCCACCACACTCCACACCAAGGTGAACAACACGTCATCATACTGTACAGCCAGGTGAACATCACATGGTCAACCACACTGCCGTCAGGGAGTCCCACCACA
The DNA here is from genome assembly GCA_033310375.1 of Conus canariensis. Lineage (NCBI taxonomy): Eukaryota > Metazoa > Mollusca > Gastropoda > Neogastropoda > Conidae > Conus > Conus canariensis. The sequence continues at coordinate 2,088,260 of CM065727.1, forward strand.
CTCCACACCAAGGTGAACAACACGTCATCATACTGTACAGCCAGGTGAAAAACACATGGTCAACCACACCCCACACCAAGGTGAACATTACATGGTCAACCACACTGCCCTCAGGGAGTCCCACCACACTCCACACCAAGGTGAACAACACGTCATCACACTGTACACCCAGGTGAACATCACATGGTCAACCACACCCCACAGCCAGGTGAACCACAACCCACACCCAGGTGATCAACACATCATCCTACTGTACAGCCTGGTGAACCACACCCCATACCCAGGTGAACAACATGACATCACACTGTACAGCCAGGTGAACATCACATGGTGAACCACACCCCACACCCAGGTGAACATCACATGGTGAACCACACCCCACACCCAGGTGAACAACACATGGTGACTACACCCAGGTAAACACTGCCATTCAGGAAAGTCCCTATGGTGACCTGCTGCTCCCACTGTTTGTTTGTTTTTGTTTTTTCAGAAGAAGAAAAATGATAGAAAAACAAAGGGAGGGAGATATTCGTGTAAGCTTGTCTTTTTTTTTTAAATCCAAGATTTGTTTGTGTTTCTGTTAGCTTTATGCAGACTATTTGGGAATCCAACCATACAACTGACACAATGTAGTAGTAGTAGTAGTAGTAGTAGTAGTAGTAGTAGTAGTAGTAGTAGTAGTAGAAGTGATGGTGGAGATCGTAGAAGTAGCAGCAGCAGTAGTAGTAGAAACAGTAGTAGAGGTAGTAGTAGGAGAAGGAGGAGGAAGAGGAAGAGGAGGAAGAGGAGGAAGAGGAGGAGGAAAAGGAGTAGTAGTAGTAGTAGTAATAGAGTAGTAGTAGCAGCAGCAGCAGCAGTAGTCGTCGTGGTAGTAGTCGTAGCAGCAGAAATAGAAATATAGTGGCAGTAGTCGTTATTGCTGTTGTTGTTTGTCGTTGTTATTGTTGTTTTTTAGCACTATCAACATCAGCGGTACCGCAGTTTCCGTTGATGCTGTCGTTGTTGTCGTTGTTGTTGTTTAGCACTATCAACATCAGCGGTAGTGCAGTTTGTGTTGGTGCTGTTGCAGGGTAGGAACTGAGCTGTTTTGTGAAGAAACCACTAGAATACCTGAAAACCCCTACACCCTGATCTGGGGCCGTAGTTACATGTCGTCGGTAAACTTACTTCTACAACGAGATGACCTCCTGGGTACAAACCGTGTGGGTTCAGCGCAATCTACTTTCGTACCTATATTCTCTGGGTTTTGTCTCGGTTTCTACCTACGAAGTGTCCAGAACGCAAAGGGTGAAGGTCAGATAAAAAGAGGGATTCCCTCCTTCTGCGCATGTCTAGAATAACCCCCAACCTTCTGCGCATGCCCGCAAACACGCTGACACAGACACACACAAAAACTGAAAAAGCAGCTGAACTAAAACAAGTTTGATAAAACTATTAAAAGGCCATAAACATGATGAAGTCACGCTCACACGCACACACACATACACACACTGACACAAAGTAACAGTGACACACACAGGCACGACAACTGATTTAGCCTACACACACACACACACACACACACACACACACACCAAGAGCTAAGCCAGCTATCGTAGCAGACGAACTTGGGAGCTACAGACACACTTGTAGAGCAGGAGGCCGAGTTCCGTGTCTCAGTCTGTGCAAATCAAATTCAATGTTTTCTCGGAGAGTGTCTGTCAGCTGGAAGATGTTGTGACGACGAAATCTTAACTTTGCGTGAAGTTCGTGATCACTGAACGTGTCCAATGGCTTTGTTTTGATCTAACCCACGGCGAACTCATGCCCTGTCCTCATTGTACGTTACCCACCCCTCACCCACTGCTAAACACGAGGTTAAAGGTTACTCTCAAAATATGGATCCCCAAGTAACGGCCCTTCGAGCTTACAACGAGGTACGGAGGTCACTTCCCCGTCACCCACGATATGTATGTACGGCCCCTGGTGATGGCGATTAACAGGCGGTGACAGGGAATACCTGAAAACCCCCACACCCTGATCTGGTGATGGCATTTAACAGGCAGTGACAGGCCTGAACTGATCATGGCACGACTCCACAGATGGAAGCTAGGGTGGAGGTGTCTGTTGTAGTAACAGCAGCAGAAGCAGCAGCACAAGCAATCGTACTAGAAGTTCTATTATTATTAGCAGGAGTAGTAGTAGTAGTGTGGTGGTGGTGGTGGTGGTAATAGTGGTGGTAGTAGTGGTAGAAGTTGTTGTTGTTGTTGTCATTGTTGTTGTTGTTGTTGTAATGGCAGTAGAAGCAGTAATAGCAATGGTGCCAGAATTGGTGATGTTGCGGTTGATTTGCAGACCTTTTACAACGAGGGTTTTTTAAAGTAGCATCACCATTATCATTATCCTCGTCATCATCATACGTCATTATCCTCGTCATCATCATTCGTTATCATCATCATCATCATCAGCAGCAGCAGCAGCAGCAGCAGCAACAGCAATAATAGCAGTAGTAGGAATAGTGATGGTGGTAGTGACAGCAGCAGTATAAGTAAAAGATGCAGCTGGTGGTGATGGTGATGGTGTTTTGTTGTGGATGTTGATGTTGCTGTTATAGTACTAGTTTTGTTATTATTGTTGGTTTTCGATTTTCGGTCAAAAAAAAAGGAAAAGAAAAAAAAAGAAAAGAAAAGAAAAGTTTAATAATTGTACTTACAATGTAGTTTGATGAAGTAGTTTTTTTTTCTTTTCTTTACTCTTGTGTTTTCCTTTTTTTTCTTCTTTTCTTTCTTTCTTTTTTTTTAATTTTTTTTTTTTTTTAGCCAGCATGACGTGTTGTTGTTGATATCAGGGCTGGTCTGGACTGCTAACAGTACAATAACGATCAGTGGTATGATGATGGACTCTTCCTCCCCCACAACAACGACAACAACAACAACATCAAACAGCTCTGACGTCAGCCGCCAGGGCAGCGGGGACGTGAGCCGATGTCAGTCATCTCAAGACGACGACGACGACGACAGGGTCATCAGTAAGGATGAGGAGGTAGGACAGAGTTGTTATGTCAAGGTTGTCAATCATGTGAGGAGGTAGGACAGAGTTGTTATGTCAAGGTCGTCAATCATGTGAGGAGGTAGGACAGAGTTGTTATGTCAAGGTCGTCAATCATGTGAAGAGGTAGGAAAGAGTTGTTATGTCAAGGTCGTCAATCATGTGAGGAGGTAGGAGAGAGTTGTTATGTCAAAGTCGTCAATCATGTGAGGAGGTAGGAGAGAGTTGTTATGTCAAGGTCGTCAATCATGTGAGGTAGGAGAGAGTTGTTATGTCAAGGTCGTCAATCATGTGAGGAGGTAGGAGAGAGTTGTTATGTCAAGGTCGTCAATCATGTGAGGAGGTAGGACAGAGTTGTTATGTCAAGGTCGTCAATCATGTGAGGAGGTAGGAGAGAGTTGTTATGTCAAGGTCGTCAATCATGTGAGGTAGGAGAGAGTTGTTATGTCAAGGTCGTCAATCATGTGAGGAGGTAGGAGAGAGTTATTATGTCAAGGTCGTCAATCATGTGAGGAGGTAGGAGCAGAGTTGTTATGTCAAGGTCGTCAATCATGTGAGGAGGTAGGAGAGAGTTGTTATGTCAAGGTCGTCAATCATGTGAGGTAGGAGAGAGTTGTTATGTCAAGGTCGTCAATCATGTGAGGTAGGAGAGAGTTGTTATGTCAAGGTCGTCAATCATGTGAGGTAGGAGAGAGTTGTTATGTCAAGGTCGTCAATCATGTGAGGTAGGAGAGAGTTGTTATGTCAAGGTCGTCAATCATGTAGAGGTAGGAGAGAGTTGTTATGTCAAGGTCGTCAATCATGTGAGGAGGTAGGACAGAGTTGTTATGTCAAGGTCGTCAATCATGTGAGGAGGTAGGACAGAGTTGTTATGTCAAGGTCGTCAATCATGTGAGGAGGTAGGAGCAGAGTTGTTATGTCAAGGTCGTCAATCATGTGAGGTAGGAGAGAGTTGTTATGTCAAGGTCGTCAATCATGTGAGGTAGGAGAGAGTTGTTATGTCAAGGTCGTCAATCATGTGAGGAAGGAGAGAGTTGTTATGTCAAGGTCGTCAATCATGTGAGGAAGGAGAGAGTTGTTATGTCAAGGTCGTCAATCATGTGAGGTAGGAGAGAGTTGTTATGTCAAGGTCGTCAATCATGTGAGGTAGGACAGAGTTGTTATGTCAAGGTCGTCAATCATGTGAGGTAGGACAGAGTTGTTACGTCAAGGTCGTCAATCATGTGAGGTAGGACAGAGTTGTTACGTCAAGGTCGTCAATCATGTGAGAAGGAGAGAGTTGTTACGTCAAGGTCGTCATCGTGATGAGCAGGTGGAAAGATTTGTTGTTGGTCAAGGTCATCAGAGAGTAGCTATTATTTTATTTCTTAGTTATTTGGCCAAGTTCGCAGACAGTTGCTGTTATTTTCATTTCTCATTCATCTAGGTCAAGGTAATCAGGGAGTGGTTATTATTTTGATATCTCACTCATTTGGTCACGTTTGTCAGGGAGTAGCTATTATTTTGATTTCTTACTGTCCAGTTACTGCCCTGATATTGCCACACCAGATGAAACATTGACATTGCCACACCAGATGAAACATTGACATTGCCACACCAGATGAAACATTGATATTGCCACACCAGATGAAACATTGACATTGCCACACCAGATGAAACATTGACATTGCCACACCAGATGAAACATTGATATTGCCACACCAGATGAAACATTGACATTGCCACACCAGATGAAACATTGATATTGCCACACCAGATGAAACATTGATATTGCTAGACCAGATGAAACATTGACATTGCCACACCAGATGAAACATTGATATTGCTAGACCAGATGAAACATTGATATTGCCACACCAGATGAAACATTGATATTGCCACACCAAATGAAACATTGATATTGCCACACCAGATGAAACATTGATATTGCCACACCAGATGAAACATTGACATTGCCACACCAGATGAAACATTGATATTGCCACACCAGATGAAACATTGATATTGCCACACCAGAATGAAAACAATTTGATATTGCCACATCAGATGAAACATTGATATTGCCACATCAGATGAAACATTGATATTGCTAGACCAGATGAAACATTGATATTGCTAGACCAGATGAAACATTGATATTGCCACACCAGATGAAACATTGATATTGCCACACCAGATGAAACATTGATATTGCCACACCAGATGAAACATTGATATTGCCACACCAGATGAAACATTGACATTGCCACACCAGATGAAACATTGACATTGCCACACCAGATGAAACATTGATATTGCCACACCAAATGAAACATTGACATTGCCACACCAGATGAAACATTGATATTGCCACATCAGATGAAACATTGATATTGCTAGACTAGATGAAACATTGATATTGCCACACCAGATGAAACATTGATATTGCCACACCAGATGAAACATTGATATTGCCACACCAGATGAAACATTGATGTTGCCACACCAGATGAAACATTGATATTGCCACACCAGATGAAACATTGATGGTGACCTTTGTCCCACACGAGTTGATACGGTGCGTGGTCAAGGTGTCATAATGGACACTTGGTCAGCCAAAAATCTCCAGTCTCTGTTATCAGGAATGCGTGACATGGAAGAGGAGTTGTGACATGTCCAGTCCTTCATAATGTCCATCCAGGACTTCTTTGACCTGTCTGTTGAATGTCTGGCATGCACTGTACCCTGTAGGATGGTCCTGGACAGGGAGTCATGGGGACATATATGTCCACCCTCCATTGTACCCTGTAGAATGGTCTTGGACAGGGAGTCATGGAGAAATACATGTCCACCCTCCACTGTACCTTATAGAATGGTCTTGGACAAGGAGTCATGGTGAGATACATGTCCACCCTCCACTGTACCACATAGGATGTCCTGGGACAGGGAGTCATGGGGAGATACGTGTCCACCCTCCACTATACCCTGTAGAATGGCCCTGGGCAGGAAGACGTGCCCAGATGCATGTACGTACCAGCCCAGATTATAGCGCTTGCTAACAGCGAGGAGAAGTTCTGCTTGGTTTGTGTCTGTGTAATTCGCCTGATCCCAGTCATCAGTGTGATGTGCCGTGAAGAATGTATGGGGTCTCCCCCTGAGGTCTGTATTTGACAGGACCACTATTGTTCTCTGCACATTTGCGGTCTGTGTTCAAACGTGAAGTCTCTGTTGTCCAGGACTGCAGTGCTCTGTGCAGATCTGTGGTCTGTGTTCAAACCTGAAGTCTCTG
>CM065727.1:2099554-2102054 GCA_033310375.1 Conus canariensis
CGATTTATATCGCTGAGGTTAACTTTTGACTCGCTGAAGTGAAAGTTCCAATAGTTGTGAGTGAAGAAATTGATTTTGCCCTTTTTGGGAAGCTAATGTCAGATCTCAAACTGACTTCATTCTCAACGTTGCTGTCACGTGTTGAAATTCGTAAGACATATTTTGCGACAGCTAGCCGTCGATGTTCATCTAATGGTAATACTCCTACTTCGCTATATGTTCCCAAAGATGATGCATGATACGGCACACCAAGAGCCAGTTTGAAAGCTTTGCAATCCAAACTTTGCATCTTATTAAGTAAACTTTTCGGGGCACTGAAAAAGACTTCCTGCCCGTAAGAGAGTCTAGAACGTATCAGTGACAATGCCAGCTGTTTCAGTACATTAGCATCTTGGCCCCAGTTTTGTTTCTGTATAACTTTTAAAAAGTTAAAGCTTTTTCGAGCTTTTGTTAATAAATATTGTATATGATAATTCCACGACAATTTTGAAGTAATGTATACTCCAAGAAATTTCACCATTTGTCTGTATTCTATAGTCTCACTATTTATTTGAAAAGTGGGTAATTCAGGTGGATCTGGCCCACTATTAAAAAGTAGAAGATTTGTTTTTTCCGGTGATAGCATTAATCCATTCTCCTTCATGTAGTTACTTAGTTTATCGAGTTCTAGTTGATATAATTTTTTAAATAATTAAGCTGTCTTTTGGGTGTTTTCCTTTTCATAGTAACTTTCATCCACATAACTATGTCATCTGCATATTGTACTAGTACAACATTATTCGATACAGACTGTGGCAAATCACAAAGCAAAATATTAAATAAATAAGGGGCAATAACTGACCCCTGTGGGATTCCCATTTTAGGAAATCGTAGAGTGGAATACTTGTTGCCAACATTTGTCTGCATGCTTCTTTCAGATAAAAAGTTCTTAATATAACCATATATATTTCCAGATAGACCAATACCTTTTAGTTTGTATAGTAATCTATCATGCCACACGTGATCGTAGGCTTTCTTTATATCAAAGAATGTGGCCAGTATATTTTTCCTACGAGCAAACTGATGTTTAATCTGCGTAGTCAGTTTAACTAAATGGTCAACTGTACTTCTCCCCTTCCTAAAACCAGCCTGGTTAGTGGGAATAACTTTTCTTTTATCACAGTAATGAATTAATCTGTTTAGAACTATCTTTTTAGCAGCTTCCCTGTGTGTGATGTTAGAGCAATAGTCTATAATTGTTTATATCTTTTTTTGACTTTCCTTGTTTAGATACTGGTACTACGATTGAGTGCTTCCATATTTGGGGAATACAGCCCTCATCCAAGCATTTCTGTAATAATTCGTGCAGTAGTATTATCCAGTTATCTGGCAGATGTTTTAACAGAATGATGGATATTGCATCTGCTCCAACAGCTGTTTTCTTTGCGCTTGAAGAAAATAGAGTATCTTTTAGTTCACTTAAAGTAATTGGAGCATTGATATAATTTGCGTTATCTGCTACAGGATCTTTGTACATATCTTTTTGGGCCTCATTTACCCTAAACGTTCTGATTTCATGTGGAAGTTTACTAGGAAGCATTGTATCCGAAAAAGAGTCAGCGAACGACTCAGCCTTTTGTAAGTTTGTAGGAAGATCATTGCCTTCAATCCTGATTGGATATAATGGTAGATGTACCCCATTTTTCATATCATTAAATTTTTTCCATATCTTTTGTATATCTTTATGGCTGTAAACCTCATCTGTGCAAAATGCAGCCCAGTACTGCCGTTTCACTTGTGCTATGGTTTTATTACTGAGTGAATTTGCTTTCCTAAGTGGAGTGTGATTTTCTGTTTTTTTATCCTGTAAGTAGACTTTGACTAAACGTTCCTTTTCATTTACAACTTTCTCACAGGCTTCGTTCCATCAGATGTTTCCCAAATGTTTGTTAGACTTCAAATTAGAATACTTGGGTATGGAACAGTCAGCGGCTTGCAACACTGTGTCCGTAAATTTTGAGCAAAAATTATTGATATCATCATCTCTTATGTCATTAGTATTTTGTGATTTCAAAATATTTTGAAATAAGTTCCAGTCAGCACAGTTATAATTATATTTTGCTATGACATCTTTATCTGTACTATCCTGGGCTAGTTTATCATTTAGCGTAATAATAATGGGTAGATGGTCACTTCATAAGCTATCTGTAAGCGTGTTCCAGTCACTATTTGGTACGAGAATGGGAGAAATAAGAGACAGATCAATAGCAGAAGCTCTTTGATTGGGTAAATCAGGGATCCTCGTAACTCTCCCATCATTTAGTAGATAGAGGGAGGCATCAACTATATTTTCAACAAATCTGTTACTAGTCACATTTATGTTATCATTTTCCCAAAAGGTGAGTGAGCGTTAAAGTCACCCGCGATTATCCATTTCTCTTTTGAATCATGTAATGGACGTAACCATTCGGTATTTTCCTCATTTGGGCCTTTAGGTAAGTATACACTAACAACATTATCA
>CM065727.1:2107054-2252054 GCA_033310375.1 Conus canariensis
CCCAGTTCTATTAAAGCTTGGCTGCAATTGGACCTGGTGTGGGGAAGCAGTGGTTGGGGGTGCTGTCATGTATTCAGTTGTAAAACGTGGATTCCACTTGGTCCCAGTACCACCACTAAGGACCAGTCTGGGTCAGCGAGGCCCTAGCGGCTTGACCCTGTTTTTGACAAGCTGGATGTGAGGCCCTCGTCCACTAGGTAGTGATCAAACACTCCCAGACACAGGAAAGCAGGGAATTCAAGGGAACAGCCCTCTCCCCCCACACTTCTAATCACAATCACAAGGGAAGTGAACAGTGGGTGGTGAAACGAAGATGGGTCAACGTCAGGCCATGATGACAGTTCATGCCGTCCTCATCTCCATGTCCACTGTACACAGCTGCTGTTTCCTGGAGAGAGAGAGAGAGAGAGAGAGAGAGAGAGAGAGAGAGAGAGAGAGAGAGAGAGAGAGAGAGAGGAGGGGGGGGGGTTCAATCTGAAGTGAAGTAAAGCCCAGGGGGAAAAGAGAATTTTTCCGATTCTGGACGCTTTGTGTTGAGGGCCACATTCCTCTGATGACATTGTGACCCTGATGTCAGTGCCAGTGTCAGTGTCAATGTCAGTGTTAGTGTTCATGTCAGTGTCAGTGTCAGTGTCTTCGTCAGTGTCAGTGTCATGAAGGAAGCGTCACAACACGCAGACTAATTCCTATCAGCCACACCACGTCTGCTAGCCCTTCCAGTCACAGCACACACAAGGGCTGACAGCCAAACACATTGACAGTAGGAGACAGTGCAGGGCGTTCAGCGATGAGTCATGACCAGACCGACCTGTCTGCCAGGTGTCCGTGCCATGGCGGAGCATCCTGAGGTCGTCCTGTGTGTGGGTCATCGCCCTAGCCCACTTCGTCTACTTCTGGGGCTTCACCCTCCTGCTGACCAACCTGCCCACCTTCTTCCACGACGTCCTCCACTTCCACATCCAGTCGGTGAGACACTGAGCATTCAAACAACATCCTCCACTTCCACATCCAGTCGGTGTGACACCGAGCATTCAAACGACATCCTCCACTTCCACATCCAGTCGGTGAGACACTGAGCATTCAAACGACATCCTCCACTTCCACATCCAGTCGGTGAGACACTGATTCAAACGACATCCTCCACTTCCACATCCAGTCGGTGAGACACTGGGCATTCAAACAAAAGATGACCCACAGAAATGTTTTCTCTGCAGACTCAAGTAATACCATGAGAATAGTTAGTGTTCCAAGTGTTCAGCCTTAATTTATGAATTAATCTAACAATGTGCCCTGGGCACAATGGTAAAGTAGCCATGTTTCGACTAAAATTCTGCTTATGTATATACTTTTCCCTAATTTCGATTAATTCACAAGAGGACAAATCTAAGGGATTTTTAAAAATAGATTTTCAGCGTTTCTTTTTGCTCCTTCTTTTGCTCAGTGTTGACCTCGCTCTATCAGGAGAAAGGAATTGAGACTGTCTTATACGGTTCATGTGTTACTGAAATTGCCATGGCTATTTGGCAGTCACTGGTTGTAAAATTTTTGTAAAGATCACAACTTTGTGTACCACAAGGGTATTTCACTTATGTAAATATGTACATATTAGATGTGGCTTTGCAAGTACTAGATAAGTTGAGTGTGAAGGTTTGTTTGTTTGTTTGGTTGTTTTTTTTTCTTTTTCTTTTTTGTTTAAGAAGTGTCTAATATCATCTGGCGATGAAAAGACATTAAATAAACCACTGAACTGAACTGAACTGAACTGATCGGTGAGGACACATCAAACATGGCGGCATCTCTCTCCCAGCCGAACAGTAGACGCTATTTAATAATAATGAAACATCAGAGCCACAGCCGTATATCTGAATGCATGAATTAGTTCAGAGATACAATGGCTCTGATTTTTGTTTTGGTGCATCGTTGAAAAACAATGGCTGAATGCAATTGAAAAGTATTTCCACTTTTAACTCTAGCCCTTGAAGAGTTTTTTTTTCAGCGTTGAAGATGATATAGAGTTTAGCTGGAAAGAATCTAGATTAACAAAAAAATCATCTGGTTATTTCCTTCTCTCTCTTTTATTTCTAAATATTATTGCATTTGTTGGGTGATTCTTGGCCAAACTGGGTAAATATCCTTATGATTGCTAGGAAAGACCATCTGAATTCATAGCTGAGAGGCACAGCACTGACAGAGATGATAGCTCCACACTTCCACTGACAGAGATGATAGCTCAGCACTTCCACTGACAGAGATGATAGCTCCACACTTCCACTGACAGAGATGATAGCTCAGCACTTCCACTGACAAAGATGATAGCTCTACACTTCCACTGACAGAGATGATAGCTCCACACTTCCAATGACAGAGATGATAGCTCTACACTTCCACTGACAGAGATGATAGCTCCGCACTTCCACTGACAGATGATACCTCCGCACTTCCACTGACAGAGATGATAGCTCTGCACTTCCACTGACAGAGATGATAGCTCCACACTTCCACTGACAGAGATGATAGCTCCGCACTTCCACTGACAGAGATGATAGCTCCACACTTCCACTGACAGAGATGATAGCTCCGCAATTCCACTGACAGAGATGATAGCTCCGCACTTCCACTGACAGAGATGATAGCTCCCACTTCCACTGACTGAGTGATCCAGACCATGATGAGATATGCTCTCACTTCACTACATTGACTCAGAGATGATGATAGCTCCACACTTCCACTGACAGAGATGATAGCTCCACACTTCCACTGACAGAGATGATAGCCCCACTCCTACACTTCCACACTCTGACAAAGATGATAGCTGCGCACTTCCACTGACAGAGATGATAGCTCCCACTTCCACTGACAGAGATGATAGCTCTACACTTCCACTGACAGAGATGATAGCTCCACACTTCCACTGACAGAGATGATAGCTTACTCCACGTAACTTCCACTGACTGAAGATGATAGCTCCACACTTCCACTGACAGAGATGATAGCTCGCACTTCCACTGACAGAGATGATACGCTCCGCACTTCCACTGACAGACATGATAGCTCCACACTTCCACTGACAGAGATGATAGCTCCACACTTCCATGACAGAGATGATAGCTCTACACTTCCACTGACAGAGATGATAGCTCCGACTACCACTTCCACTGACAGAGATGATAGCTCCACACTTCCACTGACAGAGATGATAGCTCTACACTTCCACTGACAGAGATGATAGCTGCGACACTTCCACTGACAGAGATGATAGCTCTACACTTCCACTGACAGAGATGATAGCTCTACATTCCACTGACAGAGATGATAGCTCCGCAATTCCACTGACAGAGATGATAGCTCCACACTTCCACTGACAGAGATGATAGCTCCACATTTCCACTGACAGAGATGATAGCTGCTCCACACTTCCACTGACAGAGATGATAGCTCTACACTTCCACTGACAGAGATGATAGCTCTACACTTCCACTGACAGAGATGATAGCTCTACACTTCCACTGACAGAGATGATAGCTCGCACTTCCATTGACAGAGATGATAGCTCCGAACTTCCACTGACAGAGATGATAGCTCTACACTTCCACTGACAGAGATGATAGCTCCGCACTTCCACTGACAGAGATGATAGCTCCACACTTCCACTGACAGAGATGATAGCTCCACACTTTCACTGACAGAGATGATAGCTCTACATTTCCACTGACAGAGATGATACCTCCGCACTTCCACTGACAGAGATGATAGCTCCACACTTCCACTGACAGAGATGATAGCTCGCACTTCCACTGACAGAGATGATAGCTCCGCACTTCCACTGACAGAGATGATAGCTCCACACTTCCACAGACAGAGATGATAGCTTTACACTTCCACTGACAGAGATGATAGCTCCGCACTTCCACTGAAGAGATGATAGCTCCACACTTCCATTGACAGAGATGATAGCTCTACACTTCCACTGACAGAGATGATAGCTCCACTGACAGAGATGATAGCTCCGCACTTCCACTGACAGAGATGATAGCTCCACACTTCCACTGACAGAGATGATAGCTCTACATTTCCACTGACAGAGATGATAGCTGCTCCACACTTCCACTGACAGAGATGATAGCTCTACACTTCCACTGACAGAGATGATAGCTCTACACTTCCACTGACAGAGATGATAGCTCTACACTTCCACTGACAGAGATGATAGCTCGCACTTCCACTGACAGAGATGATAGCTCCGAACTTCCACTGACAGAGATGATAGCTCTACACTTCCACTGACAGAGATGATAGCTCCGCACTTCCACTGACAGAGATGATAGCTCCACACTTCCACTGACAGAGATGATAGCTCCACACTTCCACTGACAGAGATGATAGCTCTACATTTCCACTGACAGAGATGATACCTGCGCACTTCCACTGACAGAGATGATAGCTCCACACTTCCACTGACAGAGATGATAGCTCGCACTTCCACTGACAGAGATGATAGCTCCGCACTTCCACTGACAGAGATGATAGCTCCACACTTCCACAGACAGAGATGATAGCTTTACACTTCCACTGACAGAGATGATAGCTCCGCACACTTCCACTGAAGAGATGATAGCTCCACACTTCCATGACAGAGATGATAGCTCTACACTTCCACTGACAGAGATGATAGCTCCACTGACAGAGATGATAGCTCCGCACTTCCACTGACAGAGATGATAGCTCCACACTTCCACTGACAGAGATGATAGCTCTCACACTTCCACTGACAGAGATGATAGCTGCGCACTTCCACTGACAGAGATGATAGCTCTACACTTCCACTGACAGAGATGATAGCTGCGCACTTCCAATGACAGAGATGATAGCTCTACACTTCCACTGACAAAGATGTAGCTGTACACTTCCACTGACAGATAGTGATAGCTCTACACTTCCACTGACAGAGATGATAGCTCCACACTTCCACTGACAGAGATGATAGCTCCACACTTCCACTGACAGAGATGATAGCTCCACACTTCCACTGACAGAGATGATAGCTCTACACTTCCACTGACAGAGATGATAGCTCCACACTTCCACTGACAGAGATGATAGCTGCGCACTTCCACTGACAGAGATGATAGCTCTACACTTCCACTGACAGAGATGATAGCTCCATACTTCCACTGACAGAGATGATAGCTCTACACTTCCACTGACAGAGATGATAGCCCTACACTTCCTCTGACAGAGATGATAGCTCCACACTTCCACTGACAAAGATGATAGCTCCACACTTCCACTGACAGAGATGATAGCTCCATACTTCCACTGACAGAGATGATAGCTCCACACTTCCACCGACAGAGATGATAGCCCTACACTTCCTCTGACAGAGATGATAGCTCCGCACTTCCACTGACAGAGATGATAGCTCCACACTTCCACTGACAGAGATGATAGCTCCACAATTCCACTGACAGAGATGATAGCCCTACACTTCCTCTCACAGAGATGATAGCTGCGCACTTCCACTGACAGAGATGATTGCTCTACACTTCCACTGACAGAGATGATAGCTGCGCACTTCCAATGACAGAGATGATAGCTCTACACTTCCACTGACAAAGATGATAGCTCCACACTTCCACTTACAGAGATGATAGCTCCATACTTCCACTGACAGAGATGATAGCTCCACACTTCCACTGACAGAGATGATAGCTCCCCACTTCCACTGACAGAGATGATAGCCCTACACTTCCTCTGACAGAGATGATAGCTCCACACTTCCACTGACAGAGATGATAGCTCCACACTTCCACTGACAGAGATGATAGCTCTACACTTCCACTCACAGTTGTAAGGGGCATGGAACTGACAGAGAGGAGTATTGCTGACCTTGGTAAGGGTCAAGGCACTGAGGCAGCCAGCCAGTCAGTGGAATCAACAGGAAGTCATGAATGCCCTTGATTTGCGCAATGGAACTCCACGTAGCGAAAAGCAAGAATATCTTTTACCTGTGTGTATGATAAATTCTTTATATAATCTCAAGGTCTGCTTCTACCTGCGTGTACACTCTTTGTTTACATCTACACGTGTTTATAATGTATTTACCTACATTTGCCTGTGCGAATAATCTACGTGTCCCTGTCTACCTGCGGGCATGTTTAATCTAAATCTCTACATTCATCTGTGAGTAGGATGTAAATCTGTATATCTACCTGTGTCTATAATTTGAATGTCATTCTTTTACCTGAGAATATAATTCTAATATCTATGTCTACCTCTGAATGTATTGTAAATCTCTGCATCTCTACCTGTGTGTATAATCTCCATGTCTACACCCACCTGTGTGTACAATCTCCATGTCTACACCCACCTGTGACCTGGAACAGAACGGGGTGTTCTCCATGCTGCCCTACTTGGCTCTCTTCCTGGTCACGTCTGGCACTGGCTTCATCTTCGATGCCATCATCCGCAGACGGCTGCTGTCCAAACTGACCGTTAGGAAACTCAGCGTCACTGTGGGTAAGTCCCTGTCACTGGTGTGCATACTGTGGGTAAGTCCCTGTAACTGGTGTGCATACTGTGGGTAAGTCCTTGTAACTGGTGTGCATACTGTGGGTAAGTCCTTGTAACTGGTGTGCATACTGTGGGTAAGTCCTTGTAACTGGTGTGCATACGGTGGGTAAGTGCCTGTAACTGGTGTGCATACTGTAGGTAAGTCCTTGTAACTGGTGCGCATACTGTGGGTAAGTCCCTGTAACTGGTGTGCATTCTGTGGGTAAGTCCTTGTAACTGGTGTGCATACTGTGGGTAAGTCCCTGTAACTGGTGTGCATACTGTGGGTAAGTGCCTGTAACTGGTGTACATACTGTAGGTAAGTCCTTGTAACTGGTGCGCATACTGTGGGTAAGTCCCTGTAACTGGTGTGCATACTGTAGGCGAGTCCTCGTAACTGGTGTGCATACTGTGGGTAAGTCCCTGTAACTGGTGTGCATACTGTGGGTAAGTCCCTATAACTGGTGTGCATACTGTGGGTAAGTGCCTGTAACTGGTGTGCATACTGTAGGTAAGTCCTTGTAACTGGTGTGCATACTGTGGGTAAGTGCCTGTAACTGGTGCGCATACTGTAGGCGAGTCCTCCTAACTAGTGTGCATACTGTGGGTAAGTCCCTGTAACTGGTGCGCATACTGTAGGCGAGTCCTCGTAACTGGTGTGCATACTGTGGGTAAGTCCCTGTCACTGGTGTGCATACTGTGGGTAAGTCCCTGTAACTGGTGTGCATACTGTGGGTAAGTCCCTGTAACTGGGTGTGCACATGCTGGGTAAGCCTCTCTACCTGGTGTGCATGTTGTATGAGCACTGCGCTTGTGGCTTTGGTGTACAGGGGCAGGATGGTGATGATGAGTTTGGCCTAGAGCTGAATGTCTTCGTTGCGGGCCATGGCTTTGGTGCACAGGGCAGGATGGTGATGATGAGTTTGGCCTAGAGCTGAATGTCTTCGTTGTGGCCCATGGCTTTGGTGCACAGGGGCAGGATGGTGATGATGAGTTCGGCCTGGAGCTGAATGTCTTCGTTGTGGCCCATGGCTTTGGTGTACAGGGGCAGGATGGTGATGATGAGTTTGGCCTGGAGCTGAATGTCTTCGTTGTGGCCCATGGCGCCTCCTGCTGCACTCTGTGGAACGCAGGGAACAGATCAGGGTGGATGTCAATACTCTCTTGCAGGCTACAGGAGACGCCTATAGCGTGCAGGAGGGCATTGACATCCACCCTGATCTGCACCCTGCATCAGGAGGGTTTTGACATCCACCCTGATCTGCACCCTGTGGGAGGGTATTGACACCCACCCTGATCTGCCCCCTGCAGGAGGGTATTGACATCCACCCTGATCTGCACCCTGCATCAGGAGGGTATTGATAGCCGGAGCTCTGTACCCTCTGCTTTCTCCTGCAGTATTCGTTTAGCCTGTCTCACTTCCAGTCTAACCCTGCACTGGTCCGCGTCGCGTGGAACACCTGCCCCTACCTTTTGCTAGCCCGTTGCAGGCGTTCACTCTGGAACCGTGTGTTCCCTCCCTTGCAGCCACAGTGGTGCCGGGGCTGCTGCAGGTGGCGCTGAGTCACCTGCGGTGCGGGCAGACGTCATTGATGGTGGCGTTGCTGGTGACGGCGGTGGCCCTGACCGGTATCAACATGACCGGCGGCTTCTTCGTCAACCCCTATGACATCGCCCCGCGCCACGCCCTGCACATCCTCACTGTGACCTCCACCTGCGCTGCGTCCGCCGGCTTCCTCAACTCTTACCTGGTGGCTGCGGTCACTGCCGATGTAAGTGTGTGGGGGGCGAGGGGGGGGGGGGGGGGAGGGGGCGGGAAGCGGGGATGGGGGGGGAGGGGGAGCAGGGTCTATACCTTTAGGTTGATGTTATTTGTCAGCACATCATTCGGTTGGTGTTATTTGTTGGCAGACTGTTAGGTTGATGATTCTTGCTTGCACATCGTTAGGTTGATGTCATTTGTCGGTGCATCGTTAGGTTGATGTCATTTGTCGGTACATCGTTAGGTTGATGTCACTTGTCGGTACATCGTTAGGTTGATGTCACTTGTCGGTACATTGTTAAGTTGATGTCATTTGTCGGTACATCGTTAGGTTGATGTCATTTGTCGGTACATCGTTAGGTTAATGTCACTTGTCGGTACATCGTTAGGTTGATGTCATTTGTCAGTACATCGTTAGGTTGATAATGTCAGTTTCTGGCTCATCCTTGGGTTGGTGTCATTTGCCGGTGCACCTTAGGTTGATGTCATTTGTCGGCATACCTTTAGGCTGATGTCATTTGTTGGTACACTGTGAGGTTGATGTCATTTGCTGGCACATCATTAGGTTGATGTCATTTGCTGGCACATCATTAGGTTGATGTCATTTGCTGACACATCATTAGGTTGATGTCATTTGCTGGCACATCATTAGGTTGATATCATTTGCTGGTACACTGTGAGGTTGATATCATTTGCTGGCACATCATTAGGTTGATGTCATTTGCTGGCACATCATTAGGTTGATATCATTTGCTGGTACACTGTGAGGTTGATGTCATTTGCTGGCACATCATTAGGTTGATATCATTTGCTGGCACATCATTAGGTTGATGTCATTTGCTGGCACATCATTAGGCTGATATCATTTGCTGGCACATCATTAGGTTGATGTCATTTGCTGGCACATCGTCAGGTTGATGTAGCTTGGTGGCACAGTCAGATTAATGTAGCTTGATGGCACAGTTAGGTTGATGTTATTTGTCGACACACCTTTAGGTTGATGTCACTTCTCGGCACATGGTTAAGTTGACATCATTTGTCGGCAGACCTTTAGGTTGATGTTATGTGTCGGCACACCGTTAGCATGATGTCATTTGTCAACACATCGTTAGGTTGATGTCATTTGTCAACACATCGTTAGGTTGATGTCATTCGTCAGCACATCATTAGGTTGATCTCATTTGTCAGCACATCATTAGGTTGATGTCATTTGTTAGCACATCATTAGGTTGATGTCATTTGTCAGCACACCTTTAGGTTGATGTCATTTGTCGGCACATCATTAGGTTGATGTCATTTATCAGCACACTTTAGGTTGATGTCATTTGTCAGCACACCTTTAGGTTGATGTCATTTGTCAGCACATCACTAGGTTGATGTCATTTGTCGGCACATCATTAGGTTGATGTTATTCGTCAGCACATCATTAGGTTGATGTCATTTGTCAGCATATCGTTAGGTTGATGTCATTTGTCAGCACATCATTAGGTTGATGTCATTTGTCAGCATATCGTTAGGTTGATGTCATTTGTCAGCACATCATTAGGTTGATGTCATTTGTCAGCATATCGTTAGGTTGATGTCATTTGTCAGCACATCATTAGGTTGATGCCATTTGTCAGCACATCATTGGGTTGATGGTATCTATCAGCACATCATTAGGTTGATGTTATTTATCAGCACATCATTAGGTTGATGTCATTTTTCAGCACATCAATAGGTTGATGTTATTTATCAGCACATCATTAGGTTGATGTTATTTGCCAGCACATCATTAGGTTAATGTTACTTATGAGCACATCATTAGGTTGATGTTATTTACCAGCACATCATTAGGTTGATGTTATTTACCAGCACATCATTAGGTTGATGTTATTTACCAGCATATCGTTAGGTTGATGTTATTTATCAAAACATCATTACGTTGATGTCATTTGTCAGCACATCATTAGGTTGATGTTATTTGTCGGCACATCATTAGGTTGATGTTATATGTCGGCACATCGTTAGGCTGACGTCATTTGTGGACATACCTTTAGGTTGATGTCATTTGTTGGCACATCATTAGATTGATGTCATTTGTCAGCACATTGTTAGGTTGATGTCATTTGTCAGGACACATTTAGGTTGATGTCATTTGTTTGCATATCCTTAGGTTGATGTCATTTTGTCGGCACACCATTAGGTTGATGTCATGTGTTTGCATATCGCCAGGTTGATGTCATTTCTTAGCACATCGCTAGGTTGATTTCACTTTCTGGCACATCATTGGGATGGTTTCATTTGTTAGCACAACATTAGGTTGATAATGTAATGAGGTTGATGTTACTTGTTGGCACATCGTAAGGTGATATCAGTTATTGGCGCCTAAACAGGTTGACGTAGGTCTTTGGCAATGACATAGATGTACGTTTTTGGCGCATTATTAGGTCAATGTCAGTTGCTGGCACATCATTATCTGATGTCAGTTGCTGGCATCTCATTAGGTCGATGTCAGTTATTGGCATATCATTATGACGATGTCAGGTATTGACACACCATATACTGAAGCCACTTTTTTGGCACATAATTAGATTGATGTCAGTTGTTTACACATCGTTAGATAGATGCAAGTTGTTGGCACATCGCTAGGCTGATGTCATTTG
Organism: Conus canariensis; assembly: GCA_033310375.1. Taxonomy (NCBI): domain Eukaryota; kingdom Metazoa; phylum Mollusca; class Gastropoda; order Neogastropoda; family Conidae; genus Conus; species Conus canariensis. Next base: position 2,118,011 of record CM065727.1, read on the forward strand.
TGCACATCATTCAAATGATGTCAGTTGATGGCACATCATTCAGTTGACGTCAGTTTTCGGCACGTCATAAGGTCGCTGAAAGTCACTGACGTATTGTTTGAATTCATCTGAATGTGTGTTGACAACATGATTAAATGTGTGTTGACAACATGATTAGGTTGACGTAAGTTGCCCATGCAAAGCATGAAACGTGCGAACAATGGAAGACATCCAAGAGAAAGAAAGCTTACCCCATCAAAACAGCAATGCTGCATGGCGTTTACTGCTCCAGAACTTTTACTGCTCCAAAACGTTTACTGCTTCAGAACTTTTACTGCTCCAACACTGCTCAAAACTTTTACTGCTCCAAATCTCTGGAACTCGCCGCCAGTCTACCCCAATTTGAAGATGGACTCCAAATGTCCGCACTGTGCCTGCCATTGCTTGGCGTGGTGTTGAAGATGGTCTCCAAATGTCCGCACTGTGTCTGCCATTCCTTGGCGTGGTGTTGAAGATGGACTCCAAATGTCCACACTGTGTCTGCCATTGCTTGGCATGGTGTTGAAGATGGACTCCAAATGTCCGCACTGTGTCTGGCATTCCTTGGCGTGATGTTGTAAGCTTTAAGCATAATGAGGAGAGAAACGGTCAGGGGAATAACAATGAGGGGGGGTGGGGGGTGGGGACGGGGGGTGGGGTGGGGGGGAAGGGGGGGGGGATGTGTGCTTTGTGCATTCATACGTGTTGGGACAAGGAGAACGTGGTGGTGGTCTGATTTCGTTGTGTTCTCCAGTGAGTGAACATCAAGAACGCATTTCATGGAATTTGCATTCTTGATCTCATGCTTTGCAAAATTTATTATTATCATTATTATTATTATTACTATTTATTATTATTATTATCATTATTATTATTATTATTATTTTTGCTGTGCATTATTATAATGACTTGTATCCTCTGTCTGTCTGTCTGTCTGTCTGTCTCTGTCTCTGTCTCTGTCTCTCTCTCTCTCTGTCCCCAGGCAAGCCGTGAGCAGTGGCAGGTGGTGTTTTACGTGACGGGCGGCCTCTTCCTGCTCAGTGCCACAGTGTTCTGTGTGCTGGCCAAGGCCCACGTCCAGTCCTGGGCCAGGCCCGCTGACCACACGGCCTGTGAGAATCCCATCTACTCCAAGGACACTGATCATCCGGTCTTTCCCCAGGATTCTGACAGTCCAGTCTTCCACCAGGATCCTGCAAATCCCATCTACTCCCAGGATTCTGAAAATCCAGTCTACCCCCAGGATTCTGATAGTGCAGTCTTCCCGAAGGATTCTGAAAATTCAGTGTTTCCCGAGGATTCTGTAACTCCAGTCTGCCGCCAGGATTCTGAAAATCCAGTCTACCCCCAGGATTCTGAAAATCCAGCCTACCCCCAGGATTCTGAAAATCCAGTCTACCCCCAGGATTCTGAAAATCCAGCCTAACCCCAGGATTCTGAAAATCCAGTCTACCCCCAGGATTCTGAAAATCCAGACTACCCCCAGGATTCTGAAAATCCTATCTACCCCCAGGATTCTGAAAATCCAGCCTACCCCCGTGATAGTGATCATCCAATCTACCCCACTGATTTCACCTATACCAGTGACACCGCTAACGCAGTCCACCCCAGTGAGTCCACTGATCCAGTCTACACCACTGATACCACTAATCCAGTTAACACCAGTATGCACCACGGAATCACAAACTCCCCCCCCCCCCCAACACACTAAGTCGTCTACATAAAAGAGCTATAAGGATAATACAGCTGAAATCTACTACTTTGATAGGGAGTGATTACAAAACATTAAATAGTCTACCGTTTAAAGATAGAATCTTCTTCAACAAATGTTTATGTAGGCCTATATACAGTGTAGTGAATGGAACAGCCCCTAAGAAAATCATCCAAAACTTTGTCATCGATAAAAATAGACACTCACACAAGCTTTCCTTTCCAAGACCCCGCAACAATCTTTACAAATCAAGTTTAACGTGTTCTGGAGGAACGATATGGAACAATTTGCCGTCTTCTTTAAAATGTCCTTCGAAAATAACATTTAAAAGAACTTATAAAAGGAAATTGATGGACAAATCATCGAACGATTAATACTTATTCTATTGCTGAATCTCTCTTTCTCTCTCTCTCTCTCTCCCCTCTCTCTCTCTCTCTCTCTCTCTCTCTCTCTCTCTCTCTCTTATGATGTGCTTTGTAATGTTAATTACAATAATTATTGGAATTTTGTACAATCGTTTTGATGGAATTATGATCATTTGAATGTGTTAGTCACTTTCAAAAGGTTTTTTTTTCTCTTCATAATGTGTTGGTACATGATTGTGTTTGTTTGTTTGTTCCGTATGATTATGATTATTTTTGTTTGTTTGTTCCGTATGATTATGATTATTTTTGTGAGGGAAGGTTGAAAAAAAAAGAGCTGTAAAGCTTATTCTTTAACCCTCAATCAAGATAATTTTGACTTGGCTTGACTCCACACACACACACAACACACACACACACACACACACACACACACACACACACACACCATGCGCCAATCAACCTGGCGCTTGATGGCTGTCTGCACATCCCCCCCCCCTCCCCTCCCTGGAAAGGGAGCTGTCAATGACCGGCGGAGGCCAAAAGGAGGCCTTGTGCATTGACGACCTTAGGATGGAGAAGGCTGCCAGTTCTACGTCCCTCCTGGTGAGAAGAGCGTAGGTGTGGAGGGAGGAGGCTTTGACCTGATGATGGAGAAGGCTGCCAGTTCTACGTCCCTCCTGGTAAGAAGAGCGTGGGTGTGGAGGCGAGGAGGCTTTGACCTGATGATGGAGAAGGCTGCCAGTTCTACGTCCCTCCTGGTGAGAACAGCGTGGGTGTGGAGGGAAGAGGTTTTGCCCTGATGATGGAGAAGGCTGCCAGTTCTACGTCCCTCCTGGTGAGAACAGCGTGGGTGTGGAGGGAAGAGGTTTTGCCCTGATGATGGAGAAGGCTGCCAGTTCTACGTCCCTCCTGGTGAGAAGAGCGTAGGTGTGGAGGGAGGAGGCTTTGACCTGACGATGGAGAAGGCTGCCAGTTCTACGTCCCTCCTGGTGAGAACAGAGTAGGTGTGGAGGCGAGGAGGCTTTGACCTTACGATGGAGAAAGCTGCCAGTTCTACGTCCCTCCTGGTGAGAACAGAGTGGGTGTGGAGACGAGGACACAGTAGAGTGAAGACCCAAAGCTACTGTCCCGGCAAAAGCAGAGATATGTCTCAGCCCTACGTTAGCCACCCTCCTCTGAAGGCTGTGGCTCCTTGACGGCATCTTCAGCCCTCCAAGGGAGTGGCCCATCACTGTGGCCATTTCAAGATCTCTGCATGCTGCACTCTCCCAGTCTGCAAGGATCCTACCCACGGTCTGAGCCATACTATAGGAAGGACACGTCAGTTCTAGTGTGAGGAAGAGGTCCTCTCTGGAAGGTGAGAGGGTTGCTTTCGGGATCATTTCATGGGCTAGTGAGGATTTTCCGGAAGACGAAAATTCATACTGAAAAGAAAAGAAAAAAACACACAACAACTTCCCAATGAAAAATGGCCCCTGAAAAAGCCGGCACCTATGTGACAGCGACTTCTCGAGTAGCCTCAAAACCGCCCCAACTTTTTCGCCTTTAGCAAAGCCGAACCGATCACTGGGAACACCAGGAAAAGTGAAGCCGTATAGGTCTGAGCCCTCTGGACCTTTTCTAACCTCAGAAGCCCCCATCCTGTACCGTTGATGGGGCACCAGCTGCCGCAGCTAAGGTGGAAACAGGTGACAATCGTTCACAACGGACACAGCCTGTGACGAGTCTGGCCCAGAAACCTCCTCCTGGTCATCCTCAGACAGGTCCGAGTCCTGAATAATCATGGGGCAAGAGGGATGGGAGGGGGGAGAAGAGGCCAGCCGAGTGTCCTGGCTGGAGTGCTGAAGCACTGAGGAAGGTCAGGGAATGAGGGCAGTGGCACTGGGGCTTGGTGCCCCCTGGGGATGTGGCGTGGAGGTGGGGGCACCAGCCTGGGATGCAGCAGTGCCTGTCGGGGCGGGAACTGGCGATGGAACTTGCACAGACAGGTGGGAATGGAGGTCCAGCACAGCTGTGGTTCCTGTGGACAGTGGTGAAGGGCAGGCTGGGGATCAGCACAGCTGTGGACAGTGGTGACAGTGGTGACAGGGCAGGCTGGGGATCAGCACAGCTGTGGACAGTGGTGACAGTGGTGACAGGGCAGGCTGGGGATCAGCACAGCTGTGGACAGTGGTGACAGTGGTGACAGGGCAGGCTGGGGATCAGCACAGCTGTGGACAGTGGTGACAGAGCAGGCTGGGGATCAGCACAGCTGTGGACAGTGGTGACAGGGCAGGTTGGGGATCAGCACAGCTGTGCACAGTGGTGACAGGGCAGGCTGGGGATCAGCACAGCTGTGCACAGTGGTGACAGGGCAGGCTGGGGATCAGCACAGCTGTGCACAGTGGTGACAGGGCAGGCTGGGGACCAGCACAGCTGTGCACAGTGGTGACAGGGCAGGCTGGGGATCAGCACAGCTGTGGACAGTGGTGACAGGGCAGGCTGGGGATCAGCACAGCTGTGCACAGTGGTGACAGGGCAGGCTGGGGATCAGCACAGCTGTGGACAGTGGTGACAGGGCAGGCTGGGGATCAGCACAGCTGTGGACAGTGGTGAAGGGCAGGCTGGGGATCAGCACAGCTGTGGACAGTGGTGAAGGGCAGGCTGGGGATCAGCACAGCTGTGCACAGTGGTGACAGGGCAGGCTGGGGACCAGCACAGCTGTGGACAGTGGTGACAGTGGTGACAGGGCAGGCTGGGGATCAGCACAGCTGTGCACAGTGGTGACAGTGGTGACAGGGCAGGCTGGGGATCAGCACAGCTGTGGACAGTGGTGACAGTGGTGACAGGGCAGGCTGGGGATCAGCACAGCTGTGTACAGTGGTGACAGTGGTGACAGGGCAGGCTGGGGATCAGCACAGCTGTGGACAGTGGTGACAGTGGTGACAGGGCAGGCTGGGGATCAGCACAGCTGTGCACAGTGGTGACAGTGCAGGCTGGGGATCAGCACAGCTGTGGACAGTGGTGACAGTGGTGACAGGGCAGGCTGGGGATCAGCACAGCTGTGCACAGTGGTGACAGTGGTGACAGGGCAGGCTGGGGATCAGCACAGCTGTGCACAGTGGTGACAGGGCAGGCTGGGGATCAGCACAGCTGTGCACAGTGGTGACAGGGCAGGTTGGGGATCAGCACAGCTGTGCACAGTGGTGACAGGGCAGGCTGGGGATCAGCACAGCTGTGGACAGTGGTGACAGGGCAGGCTGGGGATCAGCACAGCTGTGCACAGTGGTGACAGTGGTGACAGGGCAGGCTGGGGATCAGCACAGCTGTGGACAGTGGTGACAGAGCAGGCTGGGGATCAGCACAGCTGTGGACAGTGGTGACAGAGCAGGCTGGGGATCAGCACAGCTGTGGACAGTGGTGACAGGGCAGGCTGGGGATCAGCACAGCTGTGGACAGTGGTGACAGGGCAGGCTGGGGACCAGCACAGCTGTGCACAGTGGTGACAGTGGTGAAGGGCAGGCTGGGGATCAGCACAGCTGTGGACAGTGGTGACAGAGCAGGCTGGGGATCAGCACAGCTGTGGACAGTGGTGACAGTGGTGACATAACAAAGGAGGTCAGGGAGCCTCCATCCAACCCCAGCCTGAAAGGTTGGAACATCAAACCTGATGAGAGGAGGGGAGGAGGGGTGGGGGGGTGGGGGGTGGGGGGTGGCGAGAGGGGAAGGGCCGACGGGGAAGGGAGAGGAGGGGTGTGAGGAACAGTAGGCGCAAGGGAGGCAAACCCGCTGTGCAAATATGCTGCTACAGGCGAGGTTGCGTCCCTTGCAACACGGTTTGGGGGGGGGGGGGGGGGGGGGGCATTGGCAGTGGAGGAACGGTGAGGATCAACTAAAGTCGATCTTTGCTTGACCTCATCCATGACCTCTGACCTTGTTGCCATGGAAGGAGTGGGAGCAACGTGCCACTGATCTCCAGCACATGACTGGCCAGACGGGGTAACAGATGGGAACCCTGCTTTGGCCCTCACCATCGGCGAAGTCTATGATAGACAGAGGAAAGAGAAGAGAAAAACAGAACAGGCCAAAGGGGAGGAGGTAAAGAGATGGCGTGGTAGACCGAAGAAGGCTGGAGACCAAGGTGAAGAAGAGGGCAGCACAGCAAGTGGCAAAACTAGCGAACGAATGCCTTTCAATCACACTTTGTAATTTTTCTTCTTGGCAAAGAGAAGGCATGCGCAAGCAAACCGACAAGGCAAAAGCAACGCGGGGAGAGGAGGGTTGGGGCTGGGGGTGGGGGTGGGTGGAGGGTAGTGGGTGGTGGTGGTGGGGGAGGGTGTCACCTTCGCTGTGACAACACTAGGAGCAGAAGAGATTGTTAACGAAGAGAGAGTACTATCACGCGCATGTGCAAAGGACTGCGTGCTCTGGTGCCGGGCAGTCATCACCAGCAGCGTCTTCAGTTTGGCGGTGGGCGGCACAGCCCTCCTTTTGTTCTGTGCAGGACAAGGAAACTGCCCTACACTATTCGCTCGTGCATGTCACGGTGTAGTACGTTTAAAACACACACACACACGCATACACACAACCACACACACGCACGCACACACACACACTGATGATAGTGTGCTGGAGTGATGTGGGACGAACCATATAATATATGGAAGAAATGGATGTGACGGCTTGAGAGGGATACATGTTGTCATCCGATAAGAAATGAACGTGCGCCTATCATAAAATGTTTTGATGGATCTTTTGGAGGGTCAGTAATGTGTGTGTATGTCTCAAGACCCCCCCCCCCCCTCCCCTTCTGAATTCGTGTCCCTCCCCCCCATTTCCTTTCTTTTACTTTTCAGCGTACATTTCCGTCAAGTGCTGCCATGTGATATATAAATGTATTTACGGTAAAACATGGCTTTTCAGTTCATCAGTGTTATGCAAGTGATGACATCGGCGTTGCCTGTGCAGGTGTGCCATCAAATAACACCTTTTAATCAGGAACGGTTTCTCCTTTATCGTGTTTTTCAGGAGAACAATGCGTGTGACCTAGATCTTGCACAGTTGTGGGAAATGCTTTTGTAAAGGCCAACATGTGGCACCACGCATCATGCCACACTATTTCCCCATTATGTCAGGCCCAGAAAGATGTTTGACGATGGAGTCTCAAAAAGTCAGCAGCTGTGAACGATTCTTGGGCAATACATGGAAATTGATCTGAATCATGAACCATGGTAGCCTGCAACACTCTTTGCCAACATGCACGTTTCAGTTTGACCGATCGGTACTTCTATCTCAATCATTTCACATTCGTAGGGTGAAGGACGTAGGGGGTGAGAGGGGGAGGGGTGGGGTTTAGGGGGTGGGGTGGAGGTTCCTGATCTTTCTTTTGACAGCAGAAAGAAACTGTTGATGATGCGATTCTCAATACCAGATGGACAGACACAAGAGTACTGTTCTGAAGAACGACCCCCCCCCCCCCCCCCTCCTTTCCCCACGGACGAATCATGGCAGAACAAAACTATTGTTTCCTTGCGTTTTTTCTGAGAAGTCTCCCTCTGCTGCCACGCACTTTTCCAGCCGCTCAAGGCACTGTAGAAAGGCACTTCGTCAGCTGTGGGGAAGCGGAAAAAAGTCACCAAGCAAGATGAAGCAATAACCAGGATGAGGTCAAGTGACGATATTCTCCACTGTAGACAGTTTTGACAACTCCTGCGGCAGGTGTGTTGTAGTGTGATTTGATTCCCTTCATGAAGGCCCTGTTTTTCCGTTCAAAAAGACAGGTTTTGGGCTGTTTCACTTCAGACATGGCAGAATCCCACAACTTGCCGGCCAGTGTCTCTTCTATTTTGGCCCGATTTCTGCAGCACACGTCCTCGTGCTGATCGAGACCGAGTAGAACACTCGAGGATTTTCAGTTTGGGGAAGAGAAGGCAGGAGTATGCATACTTGTTTTGTGAATTTCCTGGGGTAGAGGAGAGGGCGATGGGAGGGGCCTAATATATGCAACTTCATGTTTAATCCCCAGTGACAGTCCCCAAGGCAATTAGATAAGGATTTGTTGTCATATTTGAGTTGTGGGACCTTCTCCAAATGTCTTAGCGCAAGAAGACATATCGAGATACTATTAAGTCATTTTGCCTAAATTTTCATCACATATTGGTCTAAAATTCGGCATCATTTGCTCACAGTGAAGACTTGTGGTCAAATAGGTTTTGTCTTTTTCTTTCATAAAGTCGCCTTACAAAATAGGATTTCTTTAGCAGAAAGACAACTATTGCTGTGGTAGTGAAGGACGTTCATGTTTGCAAAAACATTTATCTTGAATTTCTGCATAACTCGGCCTCGTGCAGCCCCATGTCAATCTCTTTAACGAACATCAGTAGACTGCATGCATGACATGGAAACTACCATGTCCCGTCTGCTATGAAGTTTGTGATCCTCCATTTCAAAGGCCATTCCTGGAACAAAGTTTGAAAAATTCTGAACGTGAAATGCCCCGTTTGTTGTCTACCAGCTTTTCATTGTACACAGCAGCCGTGACCTTCCTTCACCTCTGAGCTCTGAATGTGAATCTGGATCAAGTTCACACTGTCACCAACCGTGTCACATGGTTGGATCTGATTTCATTCGACTTATCAACTGCATCCTAAATTCAAGTTTTTTTCTGACCATTGAGCCTAAAATACACTTGAACTAAGTGCGCACTCTCAACATGGCAAATCACTGCCAACCTTTATAAACTAGGATGCAACGGGCGAGATCTGACCAGGGTAACAGAAGTGTGTGTGTGTGTGTGTGTATGTGTGTGTGTGTGTGTGCGTGCGTTTGTGTGTGTGTGTGCGTGTGTGTGTGCACGCGCATGCGTGTGCACGCACCCATAGTATATTTTTCACACCCTGCACCCGATATGGGCTCCCACAGCCCTTTCGCACCAGAGCAAGATCAGAATTTTCAGTTTGAACGTGAAGTCTGTTCTGTTATATGGTACAGAGTTTTGGAGACCAAAAGTCCAACGCTCACAATCTTCAGGCATTCATCACGTGCCTCAGGGGCATCCTCAACAGCAGATGGCCTGAAGTCAAAACTCTGTGGGAAAGGACCAGACAATATACTGAATACACCCTGTGGGAAAGGACCAAACAAAATTGTGAATACACAGAGATGAGGAAAAGGACATGGCGCAGGTCACACACTGCCAACCAACATCACAAGATAGGCACTCAAATGGAACCCACAGGGGAACAGGATGGTGGAATGAGTCAGCCGGAGGAGTGTTGCCGCAGCCTTGACTTCCCAGGAAACTCAATTCACAACAAATCTAAAATGGTCACTTCCCTGCCAACTAAACATGGTCATACTACGCCTTGCATCGATCCATTCATTAATCAATGTCCTATTATGCCTCTCACCTATCCACTCACCAACGTCGTTGTATGTGTCTCATCCATTTTATTATATAAGACTATATTCCTTAATCAATTCATTCAAATCAATGAAGAAACCAACATGTGTAGGTATTACATTTTATTTCAACATTATTTTCTTGGAAGTATGTCGCTTTGAATCATAATCCTTTTTTTTTTTTTCCAGAGAATTAAAACTGATCATCCAATTAAAATATCCTGGTGACAGAGAACTAACCATGGAGCCAATCCATACAGTGTGAGGCACAGACAGACTAAAATTACACACACACACACAAAGTGGTTACCAAAGCCTCACTGAATAGTTTATGATAAAGGTAACTTAATGGGCACATTAATTTTTCAGCACCCAATCCCAGCTCCTGGACAACCGATGGAGAATGAACTTTATCACATTTCTGTACACACGAATATGGACAGACCCCGCCACCCCTCCCCCCACACCCCCCTATTCATCATTAACAACACACACATTAGACCCCCCAGTCACTCCTTCATGCACACCCTCCAACAGCATCAACAAAGCAATTCTTTTGCACTTCAGCCCATCCAGCACACCATTTCATTCATCCATTAGGAAGGAAAAAAAAACCCACAGACCAGTAGCACAGTTCAAAAGCCACCATCTTATGTACAGCCAGTATTTCCAAGGTTACATACGCGCACCCCAAAAGGACATACAAGATACAATGCCCTTCATCTGCTTGCAGGGTGATTAGCAGCCAGAGAAAAAAAAAAACACCTGACAACATTAATCTCCAACTGCCTACAGGAATTTCAGTGACAATGATTAAATGCAGACTGCAGTCAGTGTGCCCCGCTGTCAATGACGGCTGAAGACCCACACACACCAGTTAGTTCACTCATGCTCCTAATACCAGAGAAACTTCTACCTGTGCACCCAACCCACTTCTGTTTAAACATGTGAACGCTGCTCACGGAAAACATGCAGATCATTTTATATACATGTCTAGAGACTGACAGGCCTATCTTTGTTCATGTGTCCACCAAACCACATTATGACAATGTTCCTACAGGGAGATGAAAGACCTGAGCACATTAACACACTTCTTTCTCCTTTTTTTTAATACAATACATGGGTAACAAACCATGGAGCTTGACAAAAGCAGACCCTATGACATCTTGCCACTGACCCCCAACTGTTGGCTCCCTACTTTTATGTCTCACAGTGTTCTGAAGGATCTGACCAACTCCCCTGCAACCTACCTTGCACGTCCCACAGTGTTCTGAAGGATCTGACCAACTCCCCTGCAACCTACTTGCATGTCCCACAATGTTCTGAAGGATCTGACCAACTCCCTTGCAACCTACTTGCACGTCCCACAGTGTTCTGAAGCAATCTAAACACTCCCCTGCACCCTATTTGCATGTCCCACAGTGTTCTGATAGCATCTAAACAACTCCCATGGAATCTACAAGAAACCCATTCCTATTAGTCCACTCTGCCTCTTTTTTTCACTAGAATTCAAGTGTCTCCCACTGTTTTTCTTTACTCATCAGTTAGTCTCAAAGAAGCAGGCACAGCCAGATGCCATTTTGTGTGCGTCAGCTGGCACGAGTTGACTTCTTTTGTCAAAGCACCCAAACTCACACCCTGTGACAATATCATGCCTAGACTCCGCAGTTGCAATTACCATTCAAGAACTTCAACTGTAATTTGTGTTTTCTTTATTCCCCCCCCCCCCTTTTTTTTTTGTTCATCTCATTTTTGCCATACATGTGTACAAAACACCCACAAAAACGTATGGATAAACAAGTGTGAACACACCACCTTTATCCTACTATTACATCCCATGCTGTTTTACAGGTGAAAAGGGGGACCAGTCACACCACTTACTGGCCAGGAGGTCTAACACTGTTGTATGATGGCAACAAATCATGAAAGGGCCCTGATGAGGGCAGTGGTCAGCTGCTGCTCCTCCCTCTTCCCCATCCATCAAATCCACTGTCATCCCCCCTCTGCCTTCCCCATCTCCACCACGACCTGCCCAAACCGTCATCCAATCCACCATCACCCTATCGTCCATTTCTGCCAGCAAGCCCTCCCCTACCTCCTCGGGAATGACGGACAAGGGAGCTCACTGTCTGAACAGGGGTGCCAGAAGGTTTCTAATGTCTGAAAACCACACCTAAGAGACAAAATATTAGTGCAGACCCTTGCCTCCCTCTTGCAAAGGGACCACAGAACAACAGGCAGCTCCAGTGACCTGTCCACACTAAACTATGTACACAGACTAAGCGAGGTAAAACTTTTCCGTCAGCAAAGACACAAAGCAATACATACCATTACAAGTACACACAGTAGACCAGAGAGCTTTTCCCTGTCAGCAGACAGCGAGAGAAATTGGTACACAAGAGGCCATGACCCGTCCAAAAACTGTCAATCCTTAATCAATTAACCTATCAACAAAGACAAATGAACAAAAACAAAATGAAGTAGGGAAGGGAGCGGGGGCAAGAGAGATACACGAGGACACAATAGAACATACATAGTCGTGTAAATCTCTCAGTTCCTTCACATTTCCTCTGTATCACTCTGCCTGGGTGGAAAGAACAGCAGGATGGTCCAATACTTCAGACAGTACCTTCACATTCACCACCTGTATCACTCTACCAAGATGTCAAAAACAGTGTGATGGTCCAACACTTCCAGACAGTACCATCACATTCACCACCTGTATCACTCTACCAAGACGTCAACAACAGTGTGATGGTCCAACACTTCCAGGCAGTACCTTCACAATCTGCATCATTCCGCCAGAAGGTCCAGGACAGAAGGTGGTTCAACAGACCCCACAGTACTTTCACATGCTTTATCACTCCACCTGAAGGTCTAACAGTAGGAAGGTCCAATACTCCCTGACAGTAGCTTCACACTCTGTATTACGCCACCTGAAGGTCAAGGACAATGTGAGGACGAGGAATCCTGATGGTAGACACATCACACAGAGCGCTCAATGTGCACAACTCCCCCACACCTGCAGAAGGAAGTCCTGTGACCAGAGGGCAGGCTACTCTCCCATTCCACAGCACTCATCATCCCCCTCACCACTGCCCTTTCACCTGACCAGGTCATCGAGGACATGGCACCGAGTGCAGAGGACTCCATGACCGACATTCTGGCACACCTGCCAAGTCATGGGACCATGGTGTCTGTACCAGGTCTGCTAGCACTGTGACACGGCCGAAGAGACATTGACTCCATCACTACAGACCCAGCCTCCACCCCAATTCCGTCCCCTCTGACCCAGTCGCACTGCAATCCCTGGTAGACACCTAGTGCATGGCATATTCTTCCCTAGCAAAATCTAACAAAACCTGACCACAATGTCACTGCCACCCCCATCACCCATACTCTCCATCCTGAGGTCTTGAAAGAGTGAGGGAAAAAAACATCTTAACCATCATGATGAGATGAAAACAGAGATGAACACAGTCAAACCGTTACACTGACTGGATGAACATAATCAAACCCCAATGATAATTGAATGAACACAGTCAAACCGTTACACTGACTGGATGAACATAATAAAACCCCAATGATAATTGAATGAACACAGTCAAACCGTTACACTAACTGGATGAACATAATCAAACCCCAATGATAACTGAATGAACACAGTCAAGCCGTTACAACCACTACCATGATGAAGTAGCAAAGAAATGTCCCCAAACAAATAATCTAAGAGATAAATATGCTGACATGTTAATCAATGTGGCAGGATTAATCACACTTCATCAAATTAATTTGAATTACTCCACATATTGGTAGCTGACATCCAGGTGCTCTCCCCCCTCCAAAAAAAAAAAAAAAAATTTGTCTCCCTCTTTCCCCCTCCCACCCCCTCATTTTCTGTAACCTTCCCCTGGCTGAAGAATGTAGGCAACCTGTAAGAGCCACAGCCAAACCTGTGGCTCTGACTTCAGACCACTGCAGTGAGAATGAGGGGGACCAGGAATGAAGGCACCATGTAAGAGCCACAGCCAAACCTGTGGCTCTGACTTCAGACCACTGCAGTGAGAATGAGGGGGACCAGGAATGAAGGCACCATGTAAGAGCCACAGCCAAACCTGTGGCTCTGACTTCAGACCACTGCAGTGAGAATGAAGGGGACCAGCAGGTTCACGCTCTTCATGGTGCCACTTTTCCTGTACAACTCTCCTCTCTCTTCATGTCTACATCCCCGCTGACTTTCCGTCCATGTCGCGGCCATTGACTCTTGGGAAGGGTCAGTGGAGGGCACTGGCAGCTGTCTCTCCACCAGCAGAGTGAGTCTCCATGACAGAGCCGTCACATCACCTACAGTGGGCTCTATGGACGTCCTACATGCACAGTGAGTCTCCATGACAGAGCTGTCACATCACATACAGTGGGCTCTATGGACGTCCTATATGCACAGTGAGTCTCCATGACAGAGCTGTCACATCACATACAGTGGGCTCTATGGACGTCCTACATCATAACATGCACAGTGAGTCTCCATGACAGCTGTCACATCACATACAGTGGGCTCTATGGACGTCCTACAGGTGCTGAATCCAAACACACACCATGCAACATCACCCAGCGGATTTAGCACCGGTGCAGGGCCTGCTCTGGTGGAGCACCTCATGGCCACCTGACGCCAACAGGTCTGTGTGGAGTGCTGGCATGGGGACAGTACATGAGGCACCTGGCTGACCAACTCTGCAGGTGGGCAGGGATGGACACTACAATGTTGCCACATAACACCCCCCCTCCACACACACACAGGAAGGAATGGGATAAAACACACATAAAAATGAGCAAAACCACTACAACGATGAATCAATTCAATACCTGCTTGGCATCTTTTGCACATCCATGACAAAAAAAGTCTTAGTAACAAGTAATGCATGGTTTTCAACAGGTGCAGACAAAAATTGTCTGGCCTTCCCATTTTCAACCTCAATTCAGAACTAACAGATACACAGTCCCCAACTACTCTGTCCCCCCTTCCCTAATCCTGGCATCACACACAGAGGGAATCCAGTGTCATTTCTATAGGAAGTTCCCACTACAGGGTCTGTCCTGCTGCATGCCCCACACTCCAACAGAACGACTCGGCCACAGCGCAGCTCCACATCTCCACAGTCCCCACCAGTCCCCCAGGCTGTCTGTCCATGTCTCCTGGGGCAGGAATCCACACACACAGCTTCACCGCTGACTACTATAGGCAAAGGAGAGAGCTTTGTAGCTGACTACAAAAGACGGATGAAGGAGAGAGCTTTATAGTTGACTACTTGAGACAGTTAATAGAGGGAGCTTTGTTGATGTCTACTGAACACAGACAATGCAGAAAGGGTTGTTGTCTACACTAAGACAGAATATGGGCAGAAGGTTTGTTGGCTATCTACAGACTATGGAGAAAGGTTTGATGCCGACTGCTAAAATCCGGCTACTAAAGACAGACAATGGAGAGAGGTCTGTTGTTGACTACTAAAGACAGACAACAAAGGTTTGTTGGTGATTACTAAAGACAGTCTATCAAGAGTGGTTTGTTGGTGACTACTAAAGACAGACAACAGAGATTTGTTTGTGACTACGTAACACAGACAATGGAGAGAGGTCTGATGCTGACTATTAAAGACAGACAACAGTGATAAGAAGATTGTTGTTGTTTACTAGATGATGGAAAGAGGTCTCCTGTTCTTCATCAAGCAATGAAGACAGCTTGGTTGTGGACTGCTAAAAGACAGACACTGGAGAGATGTGTTGTTGTTTACCAGACTGATGAGATACAGAGGTTTGTTGTTAGTTACTACAGACTGATGAGAGAAAGAGGTTTGTTGTTAGTTACTACAGACAGATGATGGAAAGAGGTTTGTTGTTAGTTACTACAGACAGATGATGGAAAGAGGTTTGTTGTTAGTTACTACAGACAGATGATGAAAAGAGGTCTCCTGTTCTTCATCAAGCAATGAAGACAGCTTGGTTGTGGACTGCTAAAAGACAGACACTGGAGAGATGTGTTGTTGTTTACCAGACTGATGAGAGAAAGAGGTTTGTTGTTAGTTACTACAGACAGATGATGAAAAGAGGTCTCCTGTTATTCATCAAGCAATGAAGACAGCTTGGTTGTGGACTGCTAAAAGACAGACACTGGAGAGATGTGTTGTTGTTTACCAGACTGATGAGATACAGAGGTTTGTTGTTAGTTACTACAGACTGATGAGAGAAAGAGGTTTGTTGTTAGTTACTACAGACTGATGAGATAAAGAGGTTTGTTGTTAGTTACTACAGACAGATGATGGAAAGAGGTTTGTTGTTGACTACTACGTATTGACAATAGAAAAAGGTCAAAGGGAGGTAAGGGGGCTAAACGTTGTGGAGAGTGAATGCTGTGAAAGGACTGGAGACTGCTCATCACATCAAAGCAACAAAGTTGCCGCCGTCGCCTTCTGCAGGAGTCCCACTTGTCCATGGTTCTAGTTCATACGATCCTGGAACAAAGGAACACATTGATATCATTAGTTTCTCTCTGTAGGAAGCTTGTGAACCAAACAATGTCGCGTGTTTTCACACAGCTATCTTCTTGGCTTCTTATCTTTTGCTGGTATACTTTTCCTCCCATTTTAATTCCCTATTTGCTGCATACAATTTTCCAAAACTTGTCTTGATAAACTAGTCAGATATATTATCACAGAAGTTTATTCTTCTACACCAGCATCTACAAAAAAAAAAAAAAAAAAAAAAGTTTTATCATAATAGGACTCAATTCTTCAATACACAAAACAGTCATCTCATTTTAGAACACAACTTTTCACATCAATTCTCACATAACACACTGTACTAAATCACGTAACTAACTGGTTGCTGCTGTTGTTTTTTCCTTCAATACTCCCTACCTTTATCAACAGAACAGTTGGCTTCATGAACACATGACTGATTAATTGAAGAACGTGAATTCATAAATTATTCTTCCCATGTATCAGCATACACACTTTGGATGAGTTCATCATTATGAAAAATGCTGTGAGAAGATATCATATAAAAAAAATAAAGTGGGGTATTACACTGCTTGCATTTTCATGCCTTTTTTCCATTCCGTCATCATGACATTTTCTACTCCCATCGTGAAGCATCACCAAAATATAAGGATATACTCCACTGACTTCACATCTTCACATCCACCTAATGGCACTCTCACGGAGGGAATCTCTGAATGTCTTTCACTTTGAATACAAATTACAATAAAATGAGTTTGATACAGGCACCTGCACAAACATGTATACACTTGAACATTCTGGCTTCCATGCAACTAACTATACAGCCAATGGATGCTTGAGAAAACACACTGATACAAGAGCGAGTGCATGCACACACACACGCACACATGTGAATACTAAACTGACAGCATGAACATTCTTACACACGCATTATGAGACGTACAAACTGCATACATATAAGCAGACAAATCCGTATCTGCTATTACTACATGGTCCTTGAATATACAAAAGCATCCATCCCTTTCCCTTAATCTTCTAATTATCATTCCAGCCTATTCTACCCGTCCAACACCACCTCTTAACTACCAACATCCCATTCTACCCGTTGACGGCAACCCTCCATTTTCTTCCTGTGTGGGTTATCTGAGGAGCAACAAGCGTTATGACACACTGTTTGAGGACAACTGCTGGTGCCAAACTGGCCACCACTTGCACTAGGCTTCAATTCAAGCACAAGGAATTGACAAAAAGTCATTTTCAGGTCATGATGAGTGACTGTAGCCAGTACAGGCCATTCCCAATGTAACAAACGTCCAGATCATCACGATGAGTGTGACTAGAGCCAGTACAGGCCATTCCCAATGTAACAAACGTCCAGATCATCATGATGAGTGTGACTAGAGCCAGTACAGGCCATTCCCAATGGAACAAACCTCCAGATCATCATGATGAGTGTGACTAGAGCCAGTACAGGCCATTCCCAATGTAACAAACCTCCAGATCATCATGATGAGTGTGACTAGAGCCAGTACAGGCCATTCCCAATGTAACAAACCTCCAGATCATCATAATGAGTGTGACTAGAGCCAGTACAGGCCATTCCCAATGTAACAAACGTCCAGATCATCATGATGAGTGTG
Source organism: Conus canariensis (assembly GCA_033310375.1). NCBI lineage: Eukaryota > Metazoa > Mollusca > Gastropoda > Neogastropoda > Conidae > Conus > Conus canariensis. The sequence goes on from CM065727.1 coordinate 2,135,637, forward strand.
ACTAGAGCCAGTACAGGCCATTCCCAATGGAACAAACGTCCAGATCATCATGATGAGTGTGACTAGAGCCAGTACAGGCCATTCCCAATGTAACAAACATCCAGATCATCATGATGAGTGTGACTAGAGCCAGTACAGGCCATTCCCAATGTAACAAACCTCCAGATCATCATGATGAGTGTGACTAGAGCCAGTACAGGCCATTCCCAATGTAACAAACGTCCAGATCATCATGATGAGTGTGACTAGAGCCAGTACAGGCCATTCCCAATGTAACAAACATCCAGATCATCATGATGAGTGTGACTAGAGCCAGTACAGGCCATTCCCAATGTAACAAACGTCCAGATCATCATGATGAGTGTGACTAGAGCCAGTACAGGCCATTCCCAATGTAACAAACGTCCAGATCATCATGATGAGTGTGACTAGAGCCAGTACAGGCCATTCCCAATGGAACAAACCTCCAGATCATCATGATGAGTGTGACTAGAGCCAGTACAGGCCATTCCCAATGTAACAAACCTCCAGATCATCATGATGAGTGTGACTAGAGCCAGTACAGGCCATTCCCAATGGAACAAACATCCAGATCATCAATCAAGGTCACTGAGCAATGGAGCCAAGGGGTACGTGATGACCCTGTCTGGACTTCTGTGTCCAGTCTTTCGGTTGTGCAATCAACATCTGTCATCCACAGTCTTGGGTTTTGGGAGGTAAAAGGACAGCTCCACATGCTCCAAGACCTCTCTGACTCTGATAATGGGAAGAAACCACACTCAAGCTCTCCTATTACTGAACTCAATGATGGAATGATGGAAACCAAGCTTTGGTCAGTTGATGTCATTTCACTATTTGGCTTTGCTGGTAAACGTTCATTTAAAATGGCTTATATACTTCAGCTCATTATTTTTGAAAGGAGTGACATTTCAGACAAAGAGTTAAAAAGTTTTCATGTCGTACTCAAAACATTTTAAAGCTCACAAGACCTTCTGGTCTTATCTTGGCCGAGCAACAGAAAGCAATATTTTGCAGAATGTAGTTTCTTACTTGATAAAAAATGCTCAAACTTCAATTCATCCTCAATTCGTGGTTCTGGAACTCAATAATCCTTGCCAACCAGGTCCTGGATTGTAGGCTTGAACTAAGAGGGAAACTATATCGCTCACTGGCCCACAAGCTAGTTACACAAATTATTGGTTGTTTCCATGGAGAGCAAGTGTATGAGTGACAGTGTTAGGGAACTGTCCATTGAACATGCTACTGCTCTGTGAGGACAAGGGCTCAGAAGGCAATGCAGAATCACTGTGGATGATCTTGTAGGCCATGCAGAATCACTGTGGATGATCTTGGAGGAAATGCTGAATCACTGTGGATGATCTTGTAGGCAATGCAGAATCACTGTGGATGATCTTGCAGGCAATGCTGAATCACTGTGGATGATCTTGTAGGCAATGCAGAATCACTGTGGATGATCTTGTAGGCAATGCACAGTCACTGTGGATGATCTTGTAGGCAATGCAGAATCACTGTGGAGGCCAATGTGACTGTGGACAATGCAGTGGGTACTCTCCATGGATTACACAGGCTCAGACAGCTGTGTAGACGGTGTCTATGCATTGCTTCAGACCTCAGTGGCAGCATGTGAGGACCACAAAGAAGGGAGTGACCATGCAAGTGACCAATGGATGACCACAACAGTCCGTTATACACATCACCACCACAGTGACCAGTGGATGACCACAACAGTCCGTTGTGCACATCACCAACACAGTGACCAATGGATGACCACAACAGTCCACTGTACACATCACCAACACAGTGACCAATGGATGACCACAACAGTCCACTGTACACATCACCAACACAGTGACCAATGGATGACCACAACAGTCCGTTGTACACATCACCAACACAGTGACCAATGGATGACCACAACAGTCCACTGTACACATCACCAACACAGTGACCAATGGATGACCACAACAGTCCGTTGTACACATCACCAACACAGTGACCAATGGATGACCACAACAGTCCATTGTACACATCACCAACACAGAAGCCAACACATGCTTGACAAACTGCAACCACTTACCACATTTTCAGGCAACATTTTTTTATACATCATTTGCTTTGAATTCAACTCACAATATTTGTCCGTTATGTTTTTTTTTCTTCAACAGTACCTGAGTTTCAAAAGTTTGATTTAAATTCATTAGACGGTAGTATTTGGTTGTTGTGGGAATGTAACTCTGAAAAATCTTGACAGAGAAAGGGTTAATATGTAATCGTACATAAGATCAATATCAAGCACACGCCCAAAGCAGAACAGTCCACATTCAAATCCAACATAACTTCATTAATCCACAGAGGGAAATGATAGTACGTGCCTCTGCAACAACATAACACATGCACTCACACACACACAACTGAAGAGTAAGCCATTAAAACTGGAACAGACTAATTCTGTTGACTGGTCTATTCAATGAAGTAACAACTGATTCAATGAACAAAATGCACACAGCACACATATGAAAAATGAGAAGGTTTATATATATATATCTATCAATATTTATACACCAACTACAAAATTCAAACCAAACTACAAAATGCAGATGACACTAGCAGCTATCTGAAGCAATATGATATAGTGAAGTATAATTCTGACAAACAACTTGGCAAGGATCCACCCACAAGCAGAGAAAAACAAGTTAATAGCTTGAAACTTTTGTTGTTAGATGTTAACTCTTTTTCAGGAATTAGTACTTCGACGCAAATATCTTCACTGCAACTACAACCATCCAGTCTAAAAACGAATGACTCAGAGCATGCTTTAAAAAAAAAAAAGAAGAAAAAAACGAAAGAAACGCAACACGGGTAAAAGAAAACATCCAAACACTCATTTCAGCTGCCTCCTTCATCACTCCTGTTACATGTCATGAGCAGTGGTAAGAAAATCTGTGATGGCAAAGCAGAAGAATGGCACACACTGCGCAAGGCACACATGGGTTACACACACAGCAGAGAAAGAACACAGAAAACAAAACAAAGAAACATGGTCAGAGACTGACAAGAGGAAGAGGTCAAGGTACCAAAGGAAACACAGAGAGAGACAGAGAGGAAGCCACGGAACACATCTGCCACAGACAGATCCCTAGGTCTAGGGAGCTAGCAGGTTAGAAGACAACATCCCAGACCAGGCAGACGGACTCACTGTGCCCCATGCTGGAAGAGGTGAAGGTTTACAGGTGATTACTGCACACAAGCAACACAGCAGCCCATGGCACACATGCAGGGACAAGGCACGGGGCAAGGCCCATAACTCCAGGGCTGCTGTGGGACTGACCCAGCAGGTCAGGGACCAACACTGGTCTGGGCAAGACTGATTTACTAGGGAACACTACCCACCATGGACACCAATTCACATGGGTACCTTATGACCCACAAAGGTCAGGGCAAGACTGGTTTACAAGGGAACACTACCCACCAGGGACACCAATTCACATGGGTACCTTATGACCCACAAAGGTCAGGGCAAGACTGGTTTACTAGGGAACACTACCCACCAGGGACACCAATTCACATGGGTACCTTATGACCCACAAAGGTCAGGGCAAGACTGGTTTACTAAGGAACACTACCCACCATGGACACCAATTCACATGGGTACCTTATGACCCACAAAGGTCAGGGAAAGACTGGTTTACTAGGGAACACTACCCACCATGGACACCAATTCACATGGGTACCTTATGACCCACAAAGGTCTGGGCAAGACCAGTTTACTGGGGAACACTGTCCACCATGGACACCAATTTACATGGGTATCAAATGACCCAAACAGATCAGGGCAAGACCAGTTTGGTGAAGAACACTGTCCCACTATGTACACCAATTTACATCGGTATCAAATGACCCACACTTGTCAGGGCAAGACTAGCTTACTGGGGAACACTGTTCACCATGGACACAAATTTACAGGGGTATCTAATGACCCACACAGGTCAGTCAAGACTAGTTTCTGGGATACACTATTCACCACAGCCACTAATTTACATGGGTAGATAAAGATTAACTACGTCATGGCAAGATACAGTCTACCATAGACACCAAATGACACAGGTGTCTATTGACCAACAAACATCATATCAATATCTAACACACTGTGGGACACTGTCATCATAGGCACCAAATAACACTGGTATCTACTGACTAACAAACATCTCATCAATATATTTTTTTCCCAAAAGACATGGTATTAATTCCGTCAGATGATATGGACAAACAGATTACAGGACAAAACACAAAGCATTTCGACCTCTTGGGTCTTCTTCAGGCAGAAACAAACAACATTTAGGACAATGAAAACGAAGAATGAGCAATCACTTATCTTCTCATATTCGGCGCAAAATGGGTGTTGGATGAAAACAAGGCCATTGAGAAGGGGATCGATTATCAATATCTAACACACTGAGGGACAGTGTCACCATACACACCAAATTACATCGGTATCTACTGATTAACAAATATCTTATCAATATCTAACACACTGAGGGACAGTGTCATCATACACACCAAATTACATCGGTATCTACTGATTAACAAATACCTTATCAATATCTAACACACTGAGGGACAGTGTCACCATACACACCAAATTACATCGGCATCTACTGATTAACAAATACCTTATCAATATCTAACACACTGAGGGACAGTGTCATCATACACACCAAATTACATCGGCATCTACTGATTAACAAATACCTTATCAATATCTAACACACTGAGGGACAGTGTCACCATACACACCAAATTACATCGGTATCTACTGATTAACAAATACCTTATCAATATCTAACACACTGAGGGACAGTGTCATCATACACACCAAATTACATCGGTATCTACTGATTAACAAATACCTTATCAATATCTAACACACTGAGGGACAGTGTCACCATACACACAAATTACATCGGTATCTATGATTAACAAATACCTTATCAATATCTAACACACTGAGGGACAGTGTCATCATACACACCAAATTACATCGGCATCTACTGATTAACAAATACCTTATCAATATCTAACACACTGAGGGACAGTGTCACCATACACACCAAATTACATCGGTATCTACTGATTAACAAATACCTTATCAATATCTAACACACTGAGGGACAGTGTCATCATACACATCAAATTACATCGGTATCTACTGATTAACAAATACCTTATCAATATCTAACACACTGAGGGACAGTGTCACCATACACACCAAATTACATCGGTATCTACTGATTAACAAATACCTTATCAATATCTAACACACTGAGGGACAGTGTCATCATACACACCAAATTACATCGGTATCTACTGATTAACAAATATCTTATCAATATCTAACACACTGAGGGACAGTGTCACATACACACCAAATTACATCGGTATCTACTGATTAACAAATACCTTATCAATATCTAACACACTGAGGGACAGTGTCATCATACACACCAAATTACATCGGTATCTACTGATTAACAAATACCTTATCAATATCTAACACACTGAGGGACAGTGTCATCATACACACCAAATTACATCGGTATCTACTGATTAACAAATATCTTATCAATATCTAACACACTGAGGGACAGTGTCATCATACACACCAAATTACATCGGTATCTACTGATTAACAAATACCTTATCAATATCTAACACACTGAGGGACAGTGTCACCATACACACCAAATTACATCGGTATCTACTGATTAACAAATACCTTATCAATATCTAACACACTGAGGGACAGTGTCACCATACACACCAAATTACATCGGTATCTACTGATTAACAAATACCTTATCAATATCTAACACACTGAGGGACAGTGTCATCATACACACCAAATTACATCGGTATCTACTGATTAACAAATACCTTATCAATATCTAACACACTGAGGGACAGTGTCACCATACACACCAAATTACATCGGTATCTACTGATTAACAAATACCTTATCAATATCTAACACACTGAGGGACAGTGTCATCATACACACCAAATTACATCGGTATCTACTGATTAACAAATACCTTATCAATATCTAACACACTGAGGGACAGTGTCATCATACACACCAAATTACATCGGTATCTACTGATTAACAAATACCTTATCAATATCTAACACACTGAGGGACAGTGTCATCATACACACCAAATTACATCGGTATCTACTGATTAACAAATACCTTATCAATATCTAACACACTGAGGGATATTGTCATGATCAACTCCAAATTTCATGGGTACTAACAAACATCATATCAATATCTAACACACTGCGGGATATTGTCATGATCAACTCCAAATTTCATGGGTACTAACAAACATCATATCCATATCAAACACACTGAGGGATATTGTCAACACAGACATCGACATCATATCAATATCTAACACACTATGGGATCAATATCAAACACACTGAGGGATATTGTCAACACAGACATCACATCAATATCTAACACACTAAGGGATCAATATCAAACACACTGAGGGATATTGTCAACACAGACATCATATCAATATCTAACACACTAAGGGATATTGTCAACGCAAACATCATATCAATATCAAACACACTGAGGGATACTGTCAACACAGACATCACATCAATATCTAACACACTAAGGGATATTGCCAACACAGACATCATATCAATATTTAACACACTAAGGGATATTGTCAACACAGACATCATATCAATATCTAACACACTAAGGGATATTGTCAACACAGACATCATATCAATCTCTAACACACTGAGGGATTCTGTTGTCAAACACACCACATTACATGGGTATCTAGAGACTAATAAACATCATATCAATATCTAACATACTGCCGGATTTTGTCATTTTAGCCCCACAATGACAAAGCCATTTGCACAGTAACAAAAGTAACATGCTGTTGTCTAGTTAGAGGGATGACAATCCAAAGCAGAAAGGTATGGCATTCTCTCCATTCTGAAATTTCTTATTTGCAAAGGCTTTCAAGCCTATCAGTTCCAACAGTATAATCTCTGTGTGGTGTGTGTGTGTGTGTGTGTGTGTGTGTGTGTGTGTGTGTGTGTGTGTGTGTGTGTGAGTAAGTCAGTCCAAATCTTATTTAAAGATGATTTAACCCGTTCGCTGCTTGAAAATGTTACAAAGAAAGGCTTTCCCAGTGCCAGGGAAATCTAATGATTTGGGGGTAATAATTAACAAAAAATTATAGCTCAGAAACTACAAAAGATATAACAATGAAATATATATGATTTTTGAAGGAAATTGAATGAAGATTTTGAATCTGGGCTTCGTTTGTTTTAATTTTGATAATAAAAAAGTATTTAGGCAATTAGATTTGGATAGATTTTTTTGCACGATCAAAAGCATATGTATTTACCACTACATCTTCACATCCAAACAAGAACACAAAGCAAAAAAGTTGAAAATAAAGTTTATATTGTCACACTACACCTGTAAATGAAAGTAAAACAGTTTAGAAGTCTATCAAGACGCTCACACTCTATGCAGACAGGTCAGTCCATGACCACGCCCCCCTCTCCCCACCACGCCCCCTTGCTGGACTTCAACCCTCTCTTTCACTGCTCCTCTTCCCCTACCTTTCCCTCTGCCCCGTGCCACGCCGCGAGCAGGCCGCGCTCCCCTCTTGCGCTGACTATCACGTCACTGACCACTGGCACGCAGTGCAGAGTACACACTAGGCGAGCTCGTTCGACGCTGGCAAACCAGTCAGCTGAACACACATTGAGGTCACACAGCCCGACACAATAACTGACGAATACGGTCGGCAATTCCATCACTATCATCATTTCACCTTCATGCTCGAGTGAGTCGTTGAATAAAAGATTATTGTCTTTGTCAAAAATCATTAGCAGAGCCTGCTCAGCTGTGTAAATATGTTGATTTGGTCGCTGCGCTTGTCGAAGGTTGTGCCGCCATCTTTGCAAGCGAGACAAAGTGCTGGCTGGTCATCCAGTCAGTGATGAGAATAAATGGGCTTTCCCCTCACGTGTGGTCATTTACATATCATTTTAATACTACAGACATATAAGGCTTACTACGCACACTCTATTTAAGTCCGTTGATAGAAATAGTAACGAATGAAAATTCAAGAAAAATGCATGACGTCAGTGGACGGCCCATAGGCACTGGGAAAGCATTTTTAATGCGGCGTCGGCTGACGGCTTAAAGGCACTCTACGGGTTAAGAAAATGCAAGGCATTAGTGTGTGTGTGTGTGTGTGTGTGTGTGTGTGTTGTGTGTGTGTGTGTGTGTGTGTGTGTGTGTGTGTGTGTGTGTGTGTGTGTGTTTACATCAAGCCATCTGCTAAAGAAGAAGATGAAATAAGAAACAAGAAAACAAAAATTAACATGAAAAGATAATGAATGTAAATAAAATACATACACTGGCATGAGGAAATAATAAGCATAAACTGTTTCTATCTTATCAAATACCATCTGACATTTGTGTAAATGCTGGCAAATATAACCATGTGTGCAATATATGTATGCATGTGCATGTGTGTGTGTGTGTGTGCTTGAGCATGCAAGCAAGTGCATGTGTGTCTGTGTGTGTGCCTGGTGCAGGTGCATGTGTGAGGGACAGCGCAATTCATATTGGCAGCTTTGTGTAAGTAATTGTGTGAAATCACGTCATTATGTGGACCATCCCCATCACCTGAACGTCTGTATAGCCTCAAAACAGCTTTCTGATGATCCTTTTACTCATAAAAACAGCTTTCTGATGATCAAAAACAGCTTTCTGATGATCCTTTTCCTCATAAAAACAGCTTTCTGATGATCCTTTTCCTCATAAAAACAGCTTTCTGATGATCCTTTTAGTCATAAAAGCAGCTTTCTGATGATCCTTTTCCTCATAAAAGCAGCTTTCTGATGATCCTTTTCCTCGTAAAAACAGCTTTCTGATGATCCTTTTAGTCATAAAAACAGCTTTCTGATGATCCTTTTCAGTCATAAAAACAACCTTTTTTTCTTTCTCTTTTTTACTATACTGGAGGTATGAAGTCAGACCTATGTAATGTGGACCACAACCATTATCAGATCATCAAACTGGGGCTTTGTGCTTCACAATGGCTTGAAGAGTGTAACCATGTGTACTTGGTATGTTCTTCACTACATTCTCTTCTGCAACATTATTCTGAAGTTGAGGCAAACCATTGTAAATTACCAGGAAGATCCATGTTCTTACAGCAACTGTTCCCACACATTGCCAATGAAAGTATGAGTGTGCCATGGCATCTATGTGTACTGAATGTAATGATTCTTTGTCGTCACAGCCCCCCCCCACCCCCTCCCGACCACTGTACACAGCACTAGGAGGCCTGGCACACCATGACCACTGTACACAGCACTAGGACTGACACACCTCTGACCACTGTACACAGCACTAGGACTGGCACATCCCTAACCACTGTACACAGCACTAGGACTGACACACCCCTGACCACTGTACACAGCACTAGGACTGACACACCCCTGACCACTGTACACAGCACTAGGAGGACTGCCACACCCCTGACCACTGTACACAGTACTGGGACTAACACACCCCTGACCACTGTACACAGCACTAGGACTGACACACCCCTGACCACTGTACACAGCACTAGGACTGGCACACCCCTGACCACTGTACACAGCACTAGGACTGACACACCCCTGACCACTGTACACAGCACCAGGACTGACACACCCCTGACCACTGTACACAGCACTAGGACTAACACACCCCTGACCACTGTACACAGCACTAGGACTGACACACCCCTGACCACTGTACACAGTACTAGGACTGGCACACCCCTGACCACTGTACACAGCACTAGGACTGACACACCCTGACCACTGTACACAGCACTAGGACAGCCACACCCCTGACCACTGTACACAGCACTAGGACTGCCACACCACTGACCACTGTACACAGCACTAGGACTGACACACCCCTGACCACTGTACACAGCACTAGGAGGACTGCCACACCCCTGACCACTGTACACAGTACTAGGACTGCCACACCCCTGACCACTGTACACAGCACTAGGACTGACACACCCCTGACCACTGTACACAGCACTAGGACTGCCACACCCCTGACCACTGTACACAGCACTAGGACTGACACACCCCTGACCACTGTACACAGTACTAGGAGGACTGACACACCCTGACCACTGTACACAGCACTAGGACTGACACACCCCTGACCACTGTACACAGCACTAGGACTGCCACACCCCTGACCACTGTACACAGCACTAGGACTGACACACCCCTGACCACTGTACACAGCACTAGGACTGCCACACCCCTGACCACTGTACACAACACTAGGACTGACACACCCCTGACCACTGTACACAGCACTAGGAGGACTGCCACACCCCTGACCACTGTACACAGCACTAGGACTGCCACACCCCTGACCACTGTACACAGCACTAGGACTGACACACCCCTGACCACTGTACACAGTACTAGGAGGACTGGCACATCCCTAACCACTGTACACAGCACTAGGACTGACACACCCCTGACCACTGTACACAGCACTAGGACTTCCACACCCCTGACCACTGTACACAGCACTAGGACTGCCACACCCCTGACCACTGTACACAGCACTAGGAGGACTGCCACACCCCTGACCACTGTACACAGCACTAGGAGGACTGACACACCCCTGACCACTGTACACAGCACTAGGAGGACTGACACACCCCTGACCACTGTACACAGCACTAGGACTGCCACACCCCTGACCACTGTACACAGCACTAGGACTGACACACCCCTGACCACTGTACACAGTACTAGGACTGACACACCCCTGACCACTGTACACAGCACTAGGACTGACACACCCCTGACCACTGTACACAGTACTGGGACTAACACACCCCTGACCACTGTACACAGCACTAGGACTGCCACACCCCTGACCACTGTACACAGCACTAGGAGGACTGCCACACCCCTGACCACTGTACACAGCACTAGGAGGACTGCCACACCCCTGACCACTGTACACAGCACTAGGAGGACTGCCACACCCCTGACCACTGTACACAGCACTAGGACTGACACACCCCTGACCACTGTACACAGCACTAGGAGGACTGCCACACCCCTGACCACTGTACACAGTACTGGGACTAACACACCCCTGACCACTGTACACAGCACTAGGACTGCCACACCCCTGACCACTGTACACAGTACTAGGACTGCCACACCCCTGACCACTGTACACAGTACTAGGACTGCCACACCCCTGACCACTGTACACAGCACTAGGACTGACACACCCCTGACCACTGTACACAGCACTAGGAGGACTGCCACACCCCTGACCACTGTACACAGTACTGGGACTAACACACCCCTGACCACTGTACACAACACTAGGAGGACTGCCACACCCCTGACCACTGTACACAGCACTAGGACTGACACACCCCTGACCACTGTACACAGCACTAGGAGGACTGCCACACCCCTGACCACTGTACACAGTACTGGGACTAACACACCCCTGACCACTGTACACAGCACTAGGAGGACTGCCACACCCCTGACCACTGTACACAGTACTGGGACTAACACACCCCTGACCACTGTACACAGCACTAGGACTGCCACACCCCTGACCACTGTACACAGTACTAGGACTGACACACCCCTGACCACTGTACACAGTACTAGGACTGACACACCCCTGACCACTGTACACAGTACTAGGACTGCCACACCCCTGACCACTGTACACAGTACTGGGACTAACACACCCCTGACCACTGTACAGAGCACTAGGAGGACTGCCACACCCCTGAACACTGTACACAGTACTGGGACTAACACACCCCTGACCACTGTACACAGCACTAGGACTGACACACCCCTGACCACTGTACACAGCACTAGGACTGCCACACCCCTGACCACTGTACACAGCACTAGGACTGACACACCCCTGACCACTGTACACAGCACTAGGACTGCCACACCCCTGACCACTGTACACAACACTAGGACTGACACACCCCTGACCACTGTACACAGCACTAGGAGGACTGCCACACCCCTGACCACTGTACACAGCACTAGGACTGCCACACCCCTGACCACTGTACACAGCACTAGGACTGACACACCCCTGACCACTGTACACAGTACTAGGAGGACTGGCACATCCCTAACCACTGTACACAGCACTAGGACTGACACACCCCTGACCACTGTACACAGCACTAGACTTCCACACCCCTGACCACTGTACACAGCACTAGGACTGCCACACCCCTGACCACTGTACACAGCACTAGGAGGACTGCCACAACCCCTGACCACTGTACACAGCACTAGGAGGACTGACACACCCCTGACCACTGTACACAGCACTAGGAGGACTGACACACCCCTGACCACTGTACACAGCACTAGGACTGCCACACCCCTGACCACTGTACACAGCACTAGGACTGACACACCCCTGACCACTGTACACAGTACTAGGACTGACACACCCCTGACCACTGTACACAGCACTAGGACTGACACACCCCTGACCACTGTACACAGTACTGGGACTAACACACCCCTGACCACTGTACACAGCACTAGGACTGCCACACCCCTGACCACTGTACACAGCACTAGGAGGACTGCCACACCCCTGACCACTGTACACAGCACTAGGAGGACTGCCACACCCCTGACCACTGTACACAGCACTAGGAGGACTGCCACACCCCTGACCACTGTACACAGCACTAGGACTGACACACCCCTGACCACTGTACACAGCACTAGGAGGACTGCCACACCCTGACCACTGTACACAGTACTGGGACTAACACACACCCCTGACCACTGTACACAGCACTAGGACTGCCACACCCCTGACCACTGTACACAGTACTAGGACTGCCACACCCCTGACCACTGTACACAGTACTAGGACTGCCACACCCCTGACCACTGTACACAGCACTAGGACTGACACACCCCTGACCACTGTACACAGCACTAGGAGGACTGCCACACCCCTGACCACTGTACACAGTACTGGGACTAACACACCCCCTGACCACTGTACACAACACTAGGAGGACTGCCACACCCCTGACCACTGTACACAGCACTAGGACTGACACACCCCTGACCACTGTACACAGCACTAGGAGGACTGCCACACCCCTGACCACTGTACACAGTACTGGGACTAACACACCCCCTGACCACTGTACACAGCACTAGGAGGACTGCCACACCCCTGACCACTGTACACAGTACTGGGACTAACACACCCCTGACCACTGTACACAGCACTAGGACTGACACACCCCTGCCCACTGTACACAGCACTAGGACTGCCACACCCCTGACCACTGTACACAGCACTAGGACTGCCACACCCCTGAACACTGTACACAGCACTAGGACTGGCACACCCCTGACCACTGTACACAGCACTAGGACTGACACACCCCTGACCACTGTACACAGCACTAGGAGGACTGACACACCCCTGACCACTGTACACAGTACTAGGACTGACACACCCCTGACCACTGTACACAGTACTAGGACTGACACACCCCTGACCACTGTACACAGTACTAGGACTGGCACACCCCTGACCACTGTACACAGCACTAGGACTGACACACCCCTGACCACTGTACACAGCACTAGGACTGCCACACCCCTGACCACTGTACACAGTACTAGGACTGCCACACCCCTGACCACTGTACACAGCACTAGGACTGACACACCCCTGACCACTGTACACAGCACTAGGACTGGCACACCCCTAGCACAAGTTTCATAATCAATCACCAGATGTCAACTCACTGTTAAAACAGAACTGGGGTGATGTCAGCTGATTCAGCTGCTTTTCTTACACTGTCGCTGCCATGAGGTTGACACAACCTGTCTCTATCCTGGCTAGACACTGATATTTTCTTCTGTCAATTTGTCTGTCCCATTTCAAATGGCTAAGCATCACTTCCAATGGATTTGGAATACAGCAAATAGACGCACACCATTCAGTACAGAAAAAAACAAAACAAAACAAAACAAAAACATGCTTCACTTCAGTAAACATCTGTAAAACTCATCTGCTCTTCAAACAGCCCCTCAGTGTTTAAGCATTCAAAAAAATGCTAGACATTTCACTGAACAAAGTGGTAAGCAAAGCCTTGTCATTCACAAACAGCAGAAATGAAAACACGAGACAAGGGAAAGGGATGACCAATGCACAAGAAGACCCACACCAACAGTTCAGCCAAGGAGCCCAAACACAGACATGAACAAGAGGACAGCACCAACACAACTGCTAATGCTCTCCAGGCCCAATCTGCGGGGCCAAGCCCAGTTCTTCCCACCCCCTACCAAAAGCAGGACCAAACAATATCCACAGATGCAGTTACCTTCCTGGCCAGGTATACTATTTCCTCTAGAAACAAAACCAAACATCAACCAAACACAGGTCATTCATGAGCAACTCTGAAATGTAACAGAACACACATGACAACAGGTCGTGCTTCCTTTCTACGCAATCACTAGGGAACATCAACTGTACACAGCCTGTCACTGCTACACTCACTGGGGAACATCAACTATACACAGCCTGTCACTGCTACACTCACTGGGAACATTAACTATACACAGCCTGTCACTGCTACACTCACTGGGAACATCAACTATACACAGCCTGTCACTGCTACACTCACTGGGGAACATCAACTATACACAGCCTGTCACTGCTACACTCACTGGGGAACATCAACTATACACAGCCTGTCACTGCTACACTCACTGGGGAACATCAACCACACACAGCCTGTCGCTGCTACAGTCACTGGGGAACATCATACACAGCCTGTCACTGCTACAGTCACTGGGGAACATCAACTATACACAGCCTGTCACTGCTACACTCACTGGGGAACATCAACCACACACAGTCTGTCACTGCTACACTCACTGGGGAACATCAACCACACACAGCCTGTCGCTGCAACACTCACTGGGGAACATCATACACAGCCTGTCACTGATACACTCACTGGGGAACATCAACCACACACAGCCTGTCACTGGTACACTCACTGGGGAACATCAACTACACACAGCCTGTCACTGATACACTCACTGGGGAACATCAACTACATACAGCCTGTAACTGCTACACTCACTGGGGAACAGCGACCTCTCTTTTTCCGTGCGCGATGGCTCTGTCCCTCCCTCTCTCTCTCTGTCCAATAAGTCTCTCTCTCCTTCTGTCCATGATGGCACTCTCTTTCCCTTTCTGTCCACTGTGGCTCTCTCTTTCTTTTTCTGTCCATACTCTCTTCGCTAAACTCTCTTTTCTGTCCACTAGGGCTCTCTCTCTCTCTCTGTCCACAAAGGCTCTCACTCCTTCAGTCCACTAAGATTCTCTTTCTGTTCACAAAGGCTCTCACTCCCTCAGTCCACTAAGACTCTCTCTCTCTCTGTCCACAAAGGCTCTCACTCCTATCCAGTAAGACTCTCTCTCTCTCGTCCACTAAGGCTCTCACTCCTTCAGTCCACAAAGACTCTTTCTCTCTCTGTCCACAAAGGCTCTCACTCCCTCAGTCCACAAAGACTAGGTACCGGCAGCCCTTCTTTCAGCATACGGGAAAGTTCAGCCGAGTGAAAAATATGCGTGTTTTCAATAGGCAGTATCTATGAATAACGCGTTTAGAATCAGATGAAAATTGTGTAGAATAAAGAATATAGTTTCCTTTTGAACTCAGTGTTGTTTATTTGTGTTTGCCACAGACGGTATGATGATTGTTTTATTCCAAATACACCCATCCGTTCACATGAAAATGAAGCGCGTCACACATCCCGATGCGCCGCACGCGGCATTTGGCCGAGCGTTAAGCTACACTGTGTCGAAAATCAACGCATACAATGTGTTCATTCCATTCATTGGCGTTTAAATAGATCAGAATAAAAGAGCATGTTTCAAGCTTTATTTCAGTCTATTTTTCTTTTTAGTACGATGTGGTTAAATTGATTAGAATCGAAGTTTTTATGAGGCTTGTTACAAGTGTTGTCCTTCCAACATTGTTGCTAAAAAACTTGCGAAAAAAACATACACATTAACGATGCGCTAGAAAGGCCGTTCTCTCCCGCATTCATTGGTGTATCAAGCTAAGCGATTGGTTGAATGCTCGAAAAGCGCAAGCCAATCAAAGCGAAGGTATCAAATGCAAACATTCGCTCCTTGTCCAAGATTTCAACAATGGCGGAACGAAGCCAAGATCCGACAATGACCGAGTCGAATGCGCTAACCGTTGTTGAATTGCAAGACGCACTTGGTAAGATAACGCATATAATAACAAACCAGAACATCAATGAAACGATTCTATTATTTAATTTCTCTTAATACCGTGCCAATGCTTAGTTATTTTGTTCGTAATTCAGTTGGTGTTCGTCGAGATTAAACAGGTCGGAAATGGCCCATGCGTTGCGCCGTTCGAAGCGATCGTATTTTTGTACAAGACAAACTAATGAAAATAGATATCAGTAATGGGCTTCACCTATGTTGATTCATGTATTTGTGAACTGGTTACTGGTTCCATTACACGATTACAGAGAAAATCGTAGTTAAAAACATCTGTTTGAGACAGATATTCAAACCGAAAGCTACAACCGCACGTACAAGACGGGCCGAGGCTTTGAAAGCACTGTCTTCTGATAATGACCATCGATCGAAACGCCGATCATTACTGTCATACTCGATGTGCAAAGCGTGTTTGGGGGTTAAAGGAGAGAGGAGAGAGAGAGAGGAGAGAGAGAGAGAGAGAGAGAGAGAACAGAGTCTGAAGTTGGACAGTAAGGAGGGTGTTGTGTGTGTGTGGGGGGGGGGGGGGGGGGGTGTCACTGCCGAGTCAATCCAACTCAACGAAGTTTGGTTTAGCAATCTAATTTTTTTCCCTAGTGTATTTGAAATTTCTGTAATTTAACTGTAAAGATTTGCTTTCACCCCCCTCCCCACAACTCCCCTCCTTACTGGCCAACACAGCAAGGCTTTGAACACTTAGTGATTACTTTCAAGTAAAACTGCTAGAATACAAATACAGTAGCATTGCATTGCCAAGACATTACATTGCTATGACAGTAACATTTATGATATTTTTTGGTGATTGTATGTTATGCTCCACAGTTATGTATATTGCTGTAACAGCACAAACATACTGAATAAACAGAGTAGTTGATAAAAAGGTACAGTGCAAAATAAAGTTAAATCTTTCTTTAATTTTACCTTTTGTTTAAAAAAAAAAGCATTATAATGTATATTTATGTTCTTTTACATTCACAATGATTAAATCAACAAGTTAATGCAAAATCGTAATGATGAAATACTTAACATGTTATTGGCAATGCTTAAATCACACCCTGTTGACAAAATAATGTGTTGCAGAGGATACATTACCTTTTGTTTACAAAGAACATGCAATACATTTTTGCTTAAATGACTGCAAATCCCAAACGGACTATGAACATGGACCAAATGGAATATCCATGTGTCTGTGGAAAGCGTTTCGCTACCACCCGTGGCATGAAGATCCACAGAACAAAGATGGGATGTGTGAAGACTCATCTGAATGAGCAGCAGCGCACTGCATCAGCAGATAAGATGTTGGAAGACCAAGGCCAGGATTTAAACCACAGTGCCAAGGACATCCACGCTGTTGGTTCGGATGAGGAATTTGCACAGGCCCTCGATGCCAGGCGCCTGAAACTCAACCTGCCACGAGCAAACGAAACTGAAGATTGGGAGAAACTGGATGCAAAAATCGTCCAAAGACTCGATGCACTGATAGGGAAAAGCACCCTGGAACACAAACTAGCCACATATGGGGACATTGTGTATGCCACATGTAGAGACGCCTATGGAGCAAAACTACCCAAAGAGAAAACACCTCCAAAGAAATCCAGACGCCAAGAAAAGATGGACAAGATCAGGGTCCAAAAGAAAAACCTCAAGATGCAAATGAAGACCGCACTGCCAGCTGAAAAACAAGGCTTGGAAAAACTGTGGAAAGACCTGAAAGAAAAACACAGTGCCCTCAGCAAAGCGGAATCTGCGAGGAAGAGGAAGAGCAAAAAGAAGAAGACACAAGAGCGCTTCTTCAGAGACCCCTTCCAGTTTGCCAGAACACTGTTTGAGCAGCCAAAATCTGGGACCCTAAGTGTGGACAAAGGAGTTCTTGAGCAGCATCTGAGGAAAACATACTCTGACCCACAGAGCAAAGCACCACTCGACATTCAAGGTCTGGTGTGGCCAACCAACCCTGAGGAACAGTTCAATGGCAAGCCTCCAACGTTGGCGGAAATCAAGAAGGTGGTCGACAAAGCCAGAGCCAAATCATCACCAGGGCCAAACGGAATACCTTACCAGCTTTACAAGAAATGTCCCAAGGTGCTGGAGTGGCTCCACAGGCTGCTGCGATCGGCTTGGAGAAACCAGAAGATCAGCGGCCAGTGGATGACGGCAGATGGTGTGTACATCCCCAAAGAGCAAAACTCAAGTGACATTAGCCAGTTCAGGCCAATATCACTACTGAACGTCGAAGGGAAAATCTTTTCTCTGTCATGGCAGCAAGGCTGACCAAGTACCTGATGGAAAACAAGTACTTGGATGTGTCAGTCCAGAAAGGTGGCATCCCAGGCGTGGCGGGCTGTGTAGAACACGCCACAATGATCTGGGACGCAATCCAAAAAGCAAAAACAGAAAAGAGAGACCTGGACGTAGTGTGGCTTGATCTGGCAAACGCATATGGATCTGTGCCCCATGAGATGATACAGTTGGCTCTTGAGATGTACCATGTGCCAAAGAACATCCGCGACATGCTCAAGAAGTACTTCAATGGCTTCTCAATGCGGTTCTCTACCAAGGAGTACACAACAGACTGGATCAACTTGGAAGTGGGTATTGCAATGGGCTGTGCAATTTCCCCAATACTGTTCGTGCTGGCAATGGAACTCATCTTGAAAGCAGCAACAAACAACGCGAGACAAACAGACCTTGGCGATGGATACAAGATGCCTCCTCTCAAGGCCTTCATGGATGACACTACAGTGATTTCATCCAGAGAAGACGAGACAGTCATGTGCTGGAGAGGCTGGACGACATAGTTGCCTCATCCAGAATGAAGTTCAAGTAGGTAGCGGCAGCCAAAATTTTCTTTCAGATATATTGAAAAAATAATTAAACCACCATCAAGATATGTTTAAAACTAGCATACTGCAAAAAAAAATCATTGCTCTAGCTTAATTTGTTCCCGAGTTATGATCCGTTAAAGATTTGCCGAATTTCCGTTACAGCCAATTTTGTTCGGAAGGCCTACTTTGACAGGCCCTATCATGACAAATACCTAACAGAATCAACTTAACTTTTGTTTGTGGACTTAAAGTACTGTATTGTAATAGACAACCAAATATGAGTCAACCACTACATGTATGAACAGAGATATGATACGTCAAAAACTGTTTTTCATGCAGTTTGAACGAGGGCAAAAATGCACGATGTGTCAAATTCAAGGACAAATAATTTTCAGAAATGGAAGTTATATCCTTTGAAAACTATATATATCTTGTCTACTAAACATATAGATAAAGCCCAATTTTTTTCAGGATGCTAATCAAATATTTTCTTTGCTTTTAAGGACCTCTAATTTGCTTAATCATGCAAAATGGGCTGCGACGGACATTTTGCTAACTTTTAGAACATAATCCTCAATAACTTCTGAACCCCAAAAGATATCAGCATGAAACTTTGCCACAGTGTGAGAAATGCATTTTCCTTGTGGAAAAAGTCACAATTGTTGTTTTTCATTAGATATAATTAGTAATATATGAATTAAATTAACAACAATTTACAGAAAAATAGAAAAAATGACACACTAGAGCCTTACCGAACATTGATGCTGGTTGCTGCACTCATATTTTAAAACAAATAAAAGTCATTTTCACATTCTTTCTTGCAGTAGAAGCTTGAAGCTGTTGTAGCACCAGGAGAAATGATAAATTTCCAGACATTGTTAACGAGTATGAATATGGGGGGGGGGGGGGGGGGGGGAGACAGTTCATGGCAGGAAGCATCAAATGTCCACAAACAGAGTTTTGAAGTGAGCGTGCTTGTTAACAAGCAAATCCAAAGTGTCAATGCGCCATGTTCTGCCAGAAGATGAAATTGGTGCAATGCTGATGTCATTTCCACTGGCAAAAACAAAGTTTCTGTGGACTTTCCACTTGTCCGCAACTTTTGGCCAGGCAAATGTTGTTTGCCTTATGTTGCATCTTTGCATGAAGTGGATGTTTCCCTCTTCTGAGGAGATTACTTCAACCACTTCACCAATATAAAAGTCATCATCATAATGGACAGCCACCATATCTCCTAACTTGCTAAACTGGTAGTTGGTGAAAGATGGCTGGAGACCCTCAGATTGTGGGCTTGAACTGTTAGAAGCTCCTGAGTCTTCTCTGATCTGAAGTCTTCGTCTTTTGGTGGATGGTGAAGCACTGCTACAGGGATGATTATCACCAGAGCATCTTTTCCTTTGAGGGAAGACTGGAGTAGGATCAGGCTGCAAGGAATTGGGAGAACCTGGTGGTGAATCACCAACTTCCAAAAGGTCTGCATCAGGCTGAAAGACAGCAGGAGCAGGAGGCACACGATCACCTGCAGGAGGGACAGCAGGATGGCGATTTTCAGGGTGGTGTCTGCTGCTAGCAAGACAAGCACCTGGAGCTGGATTGGCGTTGAGGCACACAGGGTTTTCAGCTATAAAACTCCTGAGTCTGGCACTCAACTGCTGGACTGTGCCCCCTAATCTCAGGTGGGGAGATTTCTTTCCGAGAACCACCTTTTGGTACTGAATCTCCGCTTTCAGTGCTGCACATTGATCTTTACGAGTGCGATAGACTAACAGCAACCGGTTGACATCAGCTGCAGTGCGGCATGGTCCCCTGTGTAGCTGCATTTGCCTCACAATCCCATCTATTTTCTCTGTCTTTCGAGCCAATGCTTCTTCTTTTTTCTGCCTGTTTTCTTCAAGGATAACCCTCCTCCTGCTTACACTGTCCTTCTCTGTCTGCACATGCTGCTTCCGAAGCTGAAGAGCCTTTTTAGCAGAAAGGCGGAGAAGATCATCTTTTTCTTCTTCATCTTTGGCATTGAACCACACAGAGATGGGTTTGTTTTTCTTCATCATGTTGATGGTAGTGTGATGATGAAGAGAGGCATTACGTCGTTTAAAAAGACTGAAATCCAGATCTCCAAATGCCTTCTCACCAATCAGGTTGGTAAGTTTGGAGTGCTGAAGTTTCTGTCTCAGCTCTGGGTCTTGGACATTGAAGTATCTCCCCCCTTCAAGAAAATCTTTCAGCTGGTTGTTCATGGTGTTGATGACCCCTGCACTGATCTTTCTGAGGACACTCTTCACCTTCTCTTGCCTGTTTTCACTGATGTGCAGGAGGGATTGGAACATGTCATGGTCAGGCATGAAAGGCTTGTCAAAGAGCGGTCCATACTCAGCAACAAAGGCATCAGCAGGATCCACAGCCCATCTCTCAAAGTGGCTGAACAGTTTATCAATGTAGATATAAAAGTTGAGGTAGTGGATATCCTGTGCCAGCAACTCCCAATATGGGCCCGTCACCCTGAAATACAAAAGACCCAAGGCAACGAGATAAATATCGATCTCATCACACATGTTGTCAGCCAGCACACTTTGAATTTTCTTGTTCTGTTTTGGTAGAAACAGTCTTAGAAAGTCTTCAATGTCCCTTCTGTGAAAGTGAAGAGCAGCAGCAGATTGAAAGAAATTGTTGAACCGGTTGGCCCTGTAGCTGGTTACCCGTGACCTCACACCAGTCATCTCGCAGTAGGTCTCCCAGCTGTCCCGGCAACCACTCTTGTCGTCTCCACGAGGTCCTAGGCAGTCACTGGCAAGCCGTATATACCTGAAACACATGAGTTTAATTTACTGGAATGAAAGTAATTGTCATTGAAAGCATAAAAACCCAGAGATAAAGGTGTGCATATTTATGTTTGTAAATCTCTTTTCCACCCTTGTTTTTTTTTACCATGAAAATTTATCTTTTTAATAAGGCTCAGACCCATAAAAGAAGGTGGATAACTGAGATTTAAAGAAATCTAACAATGTTTTTAAAGTTCAATGTGAATTTCTCAACATATAAGCACAAACATGTTATTTCTTTAGAACTATTACGAATAATCTGTAAGTTCATTATTAATAATTTATAATTTATACTGCTTACCTCAACTCCCCTTACCATCATCCTTCCCCCTAAATCCTGTTCATTATGGATTTTTTTTTTTTAAACAGAAAAAAGCCCCCCCCCCCCCCCCCCCAATCTCTTAAGTGTCAGTTAAAAATAGCTACTTTTCACATACATACACACACACACACACACACACACACACACACACACACACACACAGAGTGACCTATACACACCTTGCTGCTGAGCCCTCCACAGCTGACTTGAATGACGAGAAGGCTGGAATGTTGTCTCGGCCCAGTTTCTCCCCGTGCTGCTTCTCTTCCTCTTTGAGAGCTTTCTCACATGCACTACTTATGCCAAGCAGCAGATGTGCATTGCAGTGAAGCATTTCCAGCTCAGAGTCTGTCTGCAAGATTTCTTTTCTTTCAGCATTCAGCTGCCGACTGAATGACTTCATCACATTTGCACGGTCAGTCATTGTCCCACACAGGCTTGACAACACTGTCAGAAATTTCTCGTCAGCTTCGTCTGCATCCATGACTTCAGAAAGCTCTTCAAGAAGTCTGAAGCTGACATCAACAAGAGTGCTGGTGTTCTCAGTACACACAGAACTGAACCCAACACTCAACACTTGTCCATCAATATTCACCTGGTGGCCAACGTATTTTTTTCCAGATCTTGAAGTGCCATCCACATGCATGTCCCATGTGTCAGCTTGGAGAAGGGCATCAGAGACTTGCAGTTTTGACAGTACATGCCCTCTATCCATGAATCGAAGAGCTGAACGCGCAGAAGGCAAATCAGATTCAGGTATAATGGCATTCAGCAGAAATTTTGCAACAGCCTGAATGACTGCTCCACATCTGCTGGCTGCAATCTCACATTCCCCAGCAAGCATCATTACACATGCTACAGCCTCAGGTTTAAAATGTCCCCTTTCATCTTTTAATCTTATAATCAATGGGATGTCTTGTTGGGGAGCTGGCTCTTCAGGCTGTGGATCTTGCTGTCTGTCTTTTTCTAAACGCTTACATTTGTTGTTTGCAAGCTTCAGGCGATGCCGAAGATCTGCTTGTGAGAGCTGGAGGTTGCGCAGTTTCTTTTTCATCAGATCTACCTCATTTTGGCATCTTTCAGCTAAGTCAGTGACTACCTTCAGTTCATTCTCCTTCTTGGCAATTTTTTCTTTTTTCCGAAACAGTTTTTTCTTGTCACCTTGCTTCTGATAGTACCTCAGCTTAGTTTCTGCTGTTCGTTGTAAATTTTTTGATGTTTCTAGTTCTTCATGTAATTCTTGTAGAGCAGCATTCGCTTCAGCTGCTTTTTCTGTCAGACTAATTTTTTCCTGCAAAAGTGTTTGTTTTTCAAGAAAGTACTGTCTGCTGGTATCAACTGCTACACTTAATTTAATTTTCAGTTCAGAAATTTCTTTCAACAGCTCTTCTTCCCTTCTTCTTGCTGCAGCCAGTTGGACAGCACCTTCTGATAATTTCTGTAATATGGATGATGCGGCAGGTGATGAATCAGTTTCTCCAGGATTAGCACAAAAACTGTCAGAAACAAATGAATGGCCAGCTGGTCTGCTGTGGCGAGGAGACTCAATACTTGTTGAAAAAGCATTGGATGCCAGGAAATCCTCTAAATCCTTCCTTACTTTGGGGTTGCGTGTAGCATTTGGTTGGAGTTTGGCTACTCTCTTTTGCAATTTCTCAATTTCTTTCATGAGTTTTTTTTCTGAGATATCTATACCAGTGAGATGAAGCCACCACTGGGTCATGTGTTTGTACGTGGCGCCTGGCTCTCGTTTCTTGAAAGCGTGAAGGTCCCTCAACAGTTGGAATGTTGGGTGCCTGTGTGGTGTTGATGGATGTCCTTCCAGCAGCTGCTGTCGACATAGTCCTTGAAGCGAAGACCCTAAACTTTCAGTGTCAATTTCAAGAGTCTCAGTCAAGAAAGCAGTCCTTTCATCACATGATGATAATTTCAAAGCCTTCCTTTCTGCCGACACAAGAAGATAACGCAGTCTTGCTAGTGGTGCACTTGTTCCTTCTGGAAGAAGCCGCAGAAAAAAAGCTGCAGTGTCATCGAAGGTCTTTGTGCCATCAGTCTTCAGGATGAGCAACTGGATCAGCAAGCGATTTGTCAGTTGAACTGCTGGAAGTGCTGGTCGACGCCCTTTCCCAGAGGCAAGGAAAACAGAGCGGAGTCTTGCGAACACTGGATCATCTGTTAAAATGTAGCACACACACACAAAAAAGCATTATAACAACTGTTTGAACAACTGAAACATGTGAGTGTATGGATATCTACACCATGTGTGTGTTTATACATTAATCATGACATAATTTTAGCTGTATACTTGGGGATGTTTTCTTGATTATGCAGTGTTTCCTGTCAGTGATGTGGTGTGTGTGTGTGTGTGTGTGTGTGTGTGTGTGTGTGTGTGTGTGTGTGTGTGTGTGTGTGCGTGTGAGTGATTTGCATTTTATCTACATTTTCTGTCATAAACTTTATTATACATTGGTATGTCTTGTTTCTGGTTGTCTATTCATTTGATATTTTGTTAAAATTATTTTGTTTAAATGTGTACTATCTGATGCTGGTTATACTGGATGTATAAAAAAAGTAAAATGTAATTTTAATTCTTTTTTTCAAACACACACACACACATACAGTGACACACCCCTCTCTCTCTTTCTCTCTCTCTCACACACACACACACACACACACAGACACACACAGAGAAAAACAAACAGGTACATTTTACAAACATTAGTTAATGCGTACACCTGACAAAAAAAAGTTACCCCCCCCCCCCTTTCCTGCCCCACCCAAAAGACTGCATTTGTTCAAAAACATCAATTGTTGCTTGCATGATTAATTGTTTGTCACTAAGGTCTATGTGCGTTTTTGCTAGTATGTGAACTTGACAAAATAAGGTACATTTGACAATCACATACACACAAAAACAGTGTGTGCATTTGTAGACGCCTGTGCTGAATGTGTGTGTGTGTGTGTGTGTGTGTGTGTGTGTGTGTGTGTGTGTGTGTGTGTGCAATTTTATTAAATGATTGATAATCATCCCAAATTTCCATAAGAACTTAAGGAATGCATTTCCCTTTTCCAGCCCACTAGCAAATTCATATTCATGATATCGTAAACACTGATAATAATTATAGTAATTTAAAAGACTTATTGACAGAGAAGAACAATAATTGTACATCTAGAGGCGCGAAAAGAATATGAAATTGATAAACTCATAGTTAAATACACAAATTGTACTGTTTAGTTCTTTCACTTCAGTGTCACTGCTTGTGCAGAGGCTTGAACTTGAAATAGTTGAAGTCAGTATTAACTGTCCAAGCAAGGGTTAACTAAAAAATAGTTGAACAATGGGTCTAACATCAATCGAATTATATGAATTGGAACCGTAACAATTAATCCAGAAATAGGTCTGGGCCTACTTTCAATCAAAACTCCCGACTTCGTTGGAGTTGATCGTTCGAGTCAGTGAATGTAAATAATTGAGTTACTCCCCTTGGCATCACTCGATCGGCTACTATTTTGTTGTTTTCCGGACCGAAAACACAACAATCCTATATAAAAAAAATACTCTAGAAAGAAAAAACCATAAACTTTTCGATTACTAAAGACATAAGTGCTGGATATGGCATTTATCAACGGTATTTGTTAAAACAAGTCACCAATACACTACTTCCGGTAGTACTCGAAATGATCGCGGCTAACATTCTCAAAGTGGCCCGTTTTTATGCAAATAACTACTAATCTAAAGAAAAATACTGAATAAATTGTGATAGATACACTTAAATCACACATAAGTGTTATAATGGACAATTCTTACCGAGTTCCTTGCGGAAAATCTCCAGATCTTGCTGTGCGAAGTTTGAGTCGGCGCTTTCCATCTTTCGTGTTGAATCAACATGTGCCGGGAAGGAATGTGTTTCACAAGACGCATGCTTTGATTGGCTGAATTAACTAGGACAAGCCATGAATGTATTAACCTCGTACCTCATTCGAAAGGGTACGGCTTGTACTTCATTCCGACACCATGAAACATGCATTTTATATCGTTTTTTCCGTCCGAAATTCGCAAAAATCGGCATGGATGTGATTTTAACTTCATCCTGTGATTTCATTAGACCAGCATTCGATTTTCCCCCCAGACCGTTAAAATCTGCATTTAATTCCCTTTATTTTGATACCAGATACATGTGTGAGTGTTGTCCGTACCATTTAATCTTTGGTAGGGAAGCGCAGTGTGTCAAAACCGACTCGACACAGAATCGCCGCGGGCACTGGACACGGAACGAAAGTGAGCTGAACACACACCTCATTCTCTCTTAGATATTTATTTCTTCACACATCATTCACACTTAAAACAACACTCGATGAAAAGAGGAAAGATTGAACTTTATTTTGACATATTTTTCAAAGCAAAACATTAAAAAACAAACACATACGGCTGCATAGAAAATCGGCAAAATCATGGAAACGGCAAGATGATTGCAGCGTTGTGGCTTGGCTGCCGCTACCTAGTTCAAGCCAAAGAAATCACGGAGTCTCTCACTGAGGAAAGGAAAAGTGGCCGGATCTGTGGTCTTCAGTGTTGCCAACCAGGCCATTCCAACAGTCACAGAAGAACCAGTCAAGAGCCTTGGAAGATGGTATGATGATACGCTGAAAGACACACAAAGAGCAAAAGAAACCAAGCAGATGGCGGAGGAAGGCTTGGAGACCATTGACCAGTGTGGGCTCCCTGGCAAATACAAGGTCTGGTGTCTGCAGTTCATGCTGATACCAAAGCTGCTATGGCCTCTGATGATATACGACATCTGCACCAGCATAGTGGAGGCAATGGAAGCCAAAATCAACAAGTTCACAAGGAAATGGCTTGGTGTCCCACCCTGTCTGACTGACATAGCGCTGTACTGTCGCCAAGCAAAGCTGAAACTACCCCTGAAATCCATCCTGGAGGAATACAAAGCAGGGAAGATCAGACTTCAAAGCATGCTGGAGGACTCAGGAGACAAGGTGATAGAAGCAATTAAGCCCCAGCTGAAGACAGGCAGAAAATGGAAAGTTCAAGAGGCGATGGATTCTGCAAAAGAAAGTCTCAAGATCAGAGAAATAACAGGACACACACAGACCAACAGACAGGGACTGGGGGTGACCAAAACTGAATGGTGGTCAAAGGCCAAAGGAAAAGCCAAAAGAGACATGATGATTCAGGAGATGAGAAAAGAAGAAGACCAAAAAAGACTCCAAAAAGCAGTCCAGCAGAGCCAGCAAGGGCAATGGACAACGTGGGAGAATGCACTCCAAAGAAGTCTCACTTGGAATGATATTTGGCACATGGCCCCTCTCAGGATCAGCTTAATTCTCAGATCTGCATATGACCTTCTGCCCTCAAATGCAAACCTGGTGAAGTGGGGAAAACAGACGATCCTGCATGCCCCCTCTGCCATGAAAAACAAACAGTGGAGCATGTCCTAAGCTCATGTAAAGTAGCCCTGGCTCAAGGAAGGTACACATGGAGGCACAACCAAGTGCTCAAAGAAATTGTACAAGTAGTCTGGGCTAGTACCAACACCACAAAAGGGAAAATCAGGACTCCAAAAGCACCCGCAACATTCTTCACGGCAGGAGGCAGCAAATCATGGCCAAGAACAACAGTGCCACTCGAAACATGCAGGCAGAGTCTGCTGGACGGGGCAGATGACTGGGAGTGCACTGCAGACCTCCCAGAATGGAAGAGTCACCCAGAGATCATCAGCAAGAGTGGCATGAGACCAGACATAGTAGTCCACTCTAAGTCAACCAAGCAGCTGATCATGATCGAGCTCACGGTGCCATATGAGAACAGAATGGAGGCAGCTCAAATCTACAAGACTGAAAAGTATGCTGATCTGGCAAACAGCCTGAGGAGAGAAGGCTATCAGGTCAAAGTCCTCACTGCAGAAATTGGAGCTAGGGGGTTTGTAGGAACGTCTGCATACAGCCTCATGAAACAGCTCTCAGTTGCAGGGAAGGAAAAAACCAGAGCCCTGAAAGCAATGGCAGAAGCGGCAGAGAGGTGTTCAAGCTGGATCTGGTCAAGGAGGAACAAAAGTGAACTTCATAAGGCTTAATTTCCCTACAAATATCAGGTGTCCCTGTGGCTCAGTGGTTAAAGCGCGAGTCATTAAGTGGAAAATGAGCATGTCCAGAGGGTCATGGGTTCGAATCCCAGCCATGGCTCGTCCCAAGATGGGAAAAAAAGGGGCAGCAGAGGGACATCCGGAGTCATGAACCGGGTGTGGCCCAACCCCCCTAGAGTGTCAGGAGATAAGGGCCGAAACACTTGCTTGAAGGGGGCTTCTCTTCTGAGGACTCTCTGCTGCCACGCTCTCCACGAGTTTCTTTCTACTGCTTACAAAGAACAACCGATACTAAAATTAAATTATAAGGAATGGACAGTGAGCAGTAACAACACACACACACACACACCACATGATATCACACAATGATGAAGAAACAGACAGGGAAGTTTACATAAAAGCATGCACTCACAGTTAAGATAAGTGGTCCTATGCCATGCTTTAATTTTTTTTTCCCCCAGTAATATCACACACGCACACTTACACACACACCACATGATATCGCACAATGATGAAGAAACAGACAGGGAAATTTTGATAAAAGCATGCACTCATAGTTCAGTTAAGTGGTCCTATGCCATGCTTTAATTTTTTTTTTTTTTTTCAGTAATTTCACACACGCACACACACACACACACACCACATGATATCACACAATGATGAAGAAACAGACAGGGAAATTTACATAAAAGCATGCACTCATAGTTCAATTAAGTGGTCCTGTGCCATGCTTTAATGTTTTTTCTTTCTTTTCACTGTTTTTTCTTTAACTGAGAAAACGCATCCACATTTTTTAATATTTGTTTAACCTTTGCAAGAGCTTGTGGGTGAAAAATTACCCAGACTGTCGTCTAAATCTTCATAACTCACTCAGTTTTCATAATATGTAACTAAAGTTTTATGAATTTGTTCATTGTGTATTTGTGCTTGCCCCCATTAAATATTGTGGTGTTTTGGTGGTAAATAAAGGAGAAAATTATAAAAGCTTATAATCCTCGCCAGATACTGTGGGTGGCATGTCACCCATACCAATTAAAGAAGCATTCTCACATGCTGGAGCTTGTGGGTGGCTGGTCACCCGTAACCTTCATATAGGCCACAGCCTTTACCCGACATGCCAGGGTTCATGGGTGGCTGGTCACCCAAAACCTTTATATAGACTTTACCACACATGTCGGTGTTCGCTATTGGCTGTGTTGTCAGTTGGAGGACCACCAGACCAGGATAAAGTGGATGAGGTGTGAGCTGTGTCTCCACTTCAACTTTTCCTGAGGCAGAGCAGTTGGGCTTGGGGACTGATGAATTGATGGTGACCGAGGAAGAGATGGAGACATAAAAAGTTATCACCCATTTTGAGGATGCAGTCATGCTGCATCAATGATGAAATCAGTGAACATGCCACTGATTGCCTTCTGGAAGACTTATCTTTACCAAAATTGGCCAGAATGTAGTTTTCTATGATGATGATTTGGCAGTGTGTCACAGATCCACTCTCCTGAGAAAGCAGACATTAATTTTCTGAGGAAATTTGCTCTTGTAAACAACACGCTTGTGTGGCCAACCAAGACAGACACAGATTTAGTGCAAAGCATATTTGTGTTTGCCAGTGACTTCAACATAGTCTCCAAAACAACTACTGGCGATGCCTGGTCTGTTCCAGTTAACAATGAACTCTGCCTGAAGTATGCTGCATACAAAAAGAACTATATACGTAGTCAACCCAATCTGCCCGTCAGCAACAGTGCACTTCCCACCCTTATCGTAAGTGACCTTTTGTTTGGTGGCTGCCAACACTTGTCAGAAACAGCAAAAATAACATGATTTTATAAATAACAATACAGACAACATCATACCAAATTTTTGTTGAAATCTGTCAGTAAGTTTTGAAAAACTGTCGGTTTTAATTCGGACATCATCATCATTCCGCCCCTGTTGGCCACTATTCTAGTACAGGAAATAAAATGTTAGGTACAAAATAACAAAATGTACACTTTGATTTACAGGAAATACTGTACAGAAACTGTATACAAAATTTGGAAACAGTTCATGAAGTAGTTTAGAAGTTATAGCAATTTTAAGTGTGGCGGGCGATTCTACCCCCATTTTTCCGCCGTCCAAATTGCAACATTTCCTGTTTTTAGCACAGAAATTTTCATAAATGTTTTATAGCAGATACCTCAGAAAAAAATGACTTTGCTTAGTACAACTTAGAGAGTTTGTTCAAACCACTGGAAACTCTGAAATGGCCATTCTTACTGTGCTGCAGTGCTTCAAAGTAGCCACATCATGCAAATTCAAAAAGCGCTGAATTGCGATTTATTACAAGTTTGACACTTTATCACACAAAAGCCATGTAAACTGATACCATAGAACTTACTTGTTCAAAGAGTGTAAGTTGAATAGATTGAGAACACCAATTTATAACCAGATGTATCAATCATGTATGATCCTATTGGCTTTCAAACTTGGAAGATATCTCATTTTGTCAGGTGCATAAAAACGTTGCAACTTTAAACTGCAATATCTCGAAAACGACTGAAGATAGAGACTTCATTCTTGTTGTGTTTTGTATGTTTTTCCATTTACTTTGAAATGATACAGATCTTAAGTATGAAAAACAATATGCTAATTTTGGCTGCCGGTACCTACTAAGACTCTCTCTCTCTGTCCACTAAGGCTCTCACTCCCTCAGTCCACTAAGATTCTCTCTCTCTCTGTTCACTAAGGCTATCACTCCTTCAGTCCACTAAGACTCTTTCTCTCTCTCTGTCCACTAAGGCTCTCACTCCCTCAGTCCACTAAGACTCTCTCTCTCTCTCTGTCCACTAAGGCTCTCACTCCTTCAGTCCACTAAGACTCTCTCTCTCTCTGTTCACTAAGGCTCTCACTCTTTCAGTCCACTAAGACTCTCTCTCTCTCTCTGTCCACAAAGGCTCTCACTCCCTCAGTCCACTAAGACTCACTCTCTCTGTCCACAAAGGCTCTCACTCCTATCCAGTAAGACTCTCTCTCTGTCCACTAAGGCTCTCACTCTTTCAGTCCACTAAGACTCTCTCTCTCTCTCTGTCCACAAAGGCTCTCACTCCTATCCAGTAAGACTCCTTTCTCTGTGTCCACTTAGGTACTCACTCCTTCAGTCCACTAAGACTCTCTCTCTCTCTCTGTCCACTAAGGCTCTCACTCCTTCAGTTCACTAAGACTCTCTCTCTCTCTGTCCACTAAGGCTCTCACTCCTTCAGTCCACTAAGACTCTCTCTCTCTCTCTTTCTCTGTCCATTAAGGCTCTCACTCCTATCCAGTAAGACTCTCTCTCTCTCTTTCTGTCCACAAAGGCTCTCACTCCTTCAGTCCACAAGGACTCTCTCTGTGTCAACAAAGGCTCTCACTCCTTCAGTCCACTAAGACTCTCTCTGTCCACAAAGGCTCTCATTCCTCCAGTCCACCAAGACTCTCTCTCTCTCTCTGTCCACTAAGGCTCTCACTCCTTCAGTCCACTAAGACTCTCTCTCTCTCTCTGTCCACTAGGGCTCTCACTCCTTCAGTCCATTGAGACTCTCTCTGTCCACTAAGGCTCTCACTCCTTCAGTCCACTGAGACTCTCTCTCTCTCTGTCCACAAATACTCTCACTCCTTCAGTCCACTAAGACTCCCTCTCTCTCTGTCCACTAAGACTCTCTCTCTCTCTGTCCTCAAAGGCTCTCACTCCTTCAGTCCACTAAGACTCTCTCTCTCTCTCTCTCTGTCCACTAAGGCTCTCACTCCTTCAGTCCACTAAGACTCTCTCTCTCTCTCTCTGTCCACTAAGGCTCTCACTCCTTCAGTCCACTAAGACTCTCTCCCTCTGTCCACGAAGGCTCTCACTCCTATCCACTGCCCACAAAGGCTATCTCTCTCTCTTTCCATCCATTACATCTCCCTCTCTCTCTCCCCCTCTTTCTGTTCACTAAGGCTGTCTCTCCCTTTCTGTTCACTAAAGCTCTCTCTCTGTCCACTAAGGCTCTCTCTCTTTCCGTTCTCTATGCCTCTCTCTCTCTTTCTGTCCACTATGCTTCTCTCACTCACTCTTTCTGTTTACTAGGGCTGTCTCTCTCTGTCAACTAAGATTGGCTCTCTCTGTGTCCACTATGGATCTTTCTCTCTCTGTCCCATAGTCTCTCTCTCTCCCTCTTTCTGTTCACTGAGGGTCTCTCTCTGTGTCCACTAAGGGTCTCTCTCTCTCTCTTTCTGTCCACAAAGGCTCTCTCTCTTTCTGTTCACTGGGTTATTTCTCTCTCTTTCTGTTCACTGGGTTCTTCCTCTCTCTCTCTCTCTGTACACTAAGGGTCTCTCTCTCTGTCCACTATGGGTCTCTCTCTCTTTCTGCCCACAAAGGCTCTCTCTCTTTCTGTCCACAAAGGCTCTATGCGTCTCTCTGTCCACAAAGGCTCTCTCTCTTTCTGTTCACTGGGTTCTTTCTCTCCCTTTCTGTTCACTAAGGGTCTATCTCTTTCTGTTCACTAGGTCAGTCTCTCTCTCTGTACATTCACTAAGGTTCTGTTTCTTTCTGTCCACTAACAGTCTTTCTCATTCCCTCCATGTTCACTGAGGTTTCCCCTCTTTCTGTTCACTACCGTGATCTATCTTTCTTCCTCTTTCCATTAAAGCTCTTTCTCTCTCTTTCTCTGTTCCCTCTTTCTTCCTCTTTCTCTGTCCATTAAGGCTCTCTCGTTCTCTACAAGATGATCTCTCTCTCTCTCTCTCTCTCTGTCCACAGAGATCTCTCACTATCTCCATGACTTCTCTCTCTGTCTCTCTTTCTCTGTCCATAGCAAAGCTCTCTCTCCCTTTCTTTCTCTCTGTCCACCTAGTCTCCCCCCTCAACCCTCTCTTCTTCTACAACATCAGCTATGGAACTCCTGTCTCTTTCTGTCCTATAAACGGCTTTATGCAACCCAGATATGTGGCTGTATCAAGCAGTCTGTGTTTCCAGTGTAGGAATTCTTCAAAATGGCCAAAGATTTACAGCCCAGAATTCCCTTCCCCTCCCCTCTACCTTCTCCTCTCTGTGCAGAGAGGCTCTCTAATCAGCCAACATACTTGTGTGTGTGTGTGTGTGTGTGTGTGTGTGTGTGTGTGTGTGTGTGTGTGTGTGTGTGTGTGAGTGTAAGTGTGTGTGTGTGTGTGTGTGTGTGGTCAGACTGACACAGGCATATTTCAGAAAAAAAGACGAACACTAAACACGGAGTATCCTCAATGACAATCCAGATGACATCACTGCCTCCATGACATGCGACCACAGTGGGTCATGACAGATTCACCATCTAGCCCGCCACTCCTGTTAGTATGCCGTCACACACCACACACAGTCACACAGGAATCCTGTTATAATCTACCGTCACTGCTACAAAGCTGAACACACAGGAATCCTGTTACATCTACCATCACTGCTGCAAAGCTGAAGCTGGCAATTTCTTCCTGACCCAGTGACATGGACGTTAGTGTCTGAGTTCTATTCACAACACTCTAGTTCTATTCACAACATTTTATCCTTTCACCATTCCTATAATCATACCACACACAATGCAGTTATGAAAGGTATACACTTCTGATATAGCAGAAAGTCTTTAAGGATTCTTTTTTCTAGAAACACAGCACTCAATGCCCCCCAGTTAAGAAGACAGAGGGATGCAATGTCAATACACGCAACACAGACGGAGAGAGAGACAGACAGACAAAACTGACTTCAGTGGATGTAAAATCTGGAACTCGCAAAAACAATCCTGCCTGCCAATCCTTTGACATTTAAAAGATAAAATACAGCATCAGTGTCTTGTTCTTCCATCATGTCTGATTCTGGAACAAAATTGTCTTCCAGACATAGAAACCTTGAAAGATGTTGCTATGCTGACCTCCCCACACAACATACAATCAAATAAAAAAAAAAGGTGGTAACTATAAATCAAACCCAAGGCCAGCTAAAACAAGATCCAAACCTGTACATACACTACTGTACACACAAACACATACAGACTGATACACGTGCATACCTTCTACAGTACCCCAACACATCCCATTCCACATTACTCCACACACAGACCAAGCAAAGGAGGCCCCGACTCTCCGCCTGTCTCTCACCTGTAGAGAGGAGACGACTCCATTGGCAATGTTGGAGAGACGGCCAGCGACCTTAGTAATGCCCTGCTTGACCCCGTCCTTGATGTCCTGGAGGTCAGGGGCCGAGGAGCCGTAGCTGCCAGAGGATTTGGAGGACTGGCCGGTGCCAAAGACGTCGTCACTGGAGATGCCCGCTCTACCTTCCAGCCGGTTCAGATTCTGCCGGGTCTCAAACTGAGGAACACAGCGGGGCTCCATCAGAATACGCTTCCTCTTCCTCTCTTCATACACATGTTGGTTCTGAACATTACCCTCCTCTCCCTTTCTTTTTTCTTTACGCAGAATACCAAATTTACAAACTTTTACAACCCAAGTTAAGGTGTTTTTTTTTCTTTATAGCGGAATGCCAAATTTACAAATGTTTACAAGCCCAATAAGTTGTTTCAAACACCTACACAGACACAAAGCCCAAAGCAAATACACAGTACAATGACAGATGACACCAACTTGGACAAGTGCATGGTTTCACTACAAGTTACCACATACATAACAACAACAGCTGCCAGTCATACATTCTGACAAGAGACAAAGTGTCAAAGACTTTCCAGAACAAAGACAAGACACTAATCACACAGCAAACACATACAAAAAACGTTCACAACAGCAAAGAGAAAAGTTAAGGCACATTAAAATAACAGACAGCAAAGAAGTTAAGCACATTAAAATTAACAGACAGCAAAGAAAGAAGTGTAAAGGACATTAAAAGTAACAGACAGCAAAGAAGTTAAAGGCACATAAAATACAGACAGCAAGAAGAGAAGTAAAGCACATTAAAATAACCAACAGCAAAGAAGAGAAGTTAAAGGCACATTAAAAGTAACAGACAGCAAAAAGAGAAGTTAAAGGCACATTAAAAGTAACAGACAACAAAGAAGAGAAGTTAAAGGCACATTAAAAGTAACAGACAGCAAAGAAGAGAATTAAAGGCACATTAAAAGTAACAGACAGCAAAGAAGAGAAGTTAAAGGCACATTAAAAGTAACAGACAGCAAAGAAAGTTAAAGGCACATTAAAAGTAACAGACAGCAAAGAAGAGAAGTTAAAGGCACATTAAAAGTAACAGACAGCAAAGAGAAATTAAAGGCACATTAAAAGTAACAGACAGCAAAGAAGAAAAGTTAAAGGCACATTAAAAGTAACAGACAGCAAAGAAGAGAAGTTAAAGGCACATTAAAAGTAACAGACAGCAAAGAAGTTAAAGGCACATTAAAAGTAACAGACAGCAAAGAA
Organism: Conus canariensis; assembly: GCA_033310375.1. Classification (NCBI taxonomy): domain Eukaryota; kingdom Metazoa; phylum Mollusca; class Gastropoda; order Neogastropoda; family Conidae; genus Conus; species Conus canariensis. The sequence continues at coordinate 2,171,576 of CM065727.1, forward strand.
GAGAAGTTAAAAGGCACATTAAAAGTAACAGACAGCAAAGAAGAAAAGTTAAAGGCACATTAAAAGTAACAGACAGCAAAGAAGAGAAGTTAAAGGCACATTAAAAGTAACAGACAACAAAGAAGAAAAGTTAAAGGCACATTAAAAGTAACAGACAACAAAGAAGAGAAGTTAAAGGCACATTAAAAGTAACAGACAGCAAAGAAGAGAAGTTAAAGGCACATTAAAAGTAACAGACAGCAAAGAAGTTAAAGGCACATTAAAAGTAACAGACAGCAAAGAAGAGAAGTTAAAAGGCACATTAAAAGTAACAGACAGCAAAGAAGAAAAGTTAAAGGCACATTAAAAGTAACAGACAGCAAAGAAGAGAAGTTAAAGGCACATTAAAAGTAACAGACAACAAAGAAGAGAAGTTAAAGGCACATTAAAAGTAACAGACAGCAAAGAAGAGAAGTTAAAGGCACATTAAAAGTAACAGACAACAAAGAAGAGAAGTTAAAGGCACATTAAAAGTAACAGACAACAAAGAAGAGAAGTTAAAGGCACATTAAAAGTAACAGACAACAAAGAAGAGAAGTTAAAGGCACATTAAAAGTAACAGACAGCAAAGAAGAGAAGTTAAAGGCACATTAAAAGTAACAGACAGCAAAGAAGTTAAAGGCACATTAAAAGTAACAGACAGCAAAGAAGAGAAGTTAAAAGGCACATTAAAAGTAACAGACAGCAAAGAAGAAAAGTTAAAGGCACATTAAAAGTAACAGACAACAAAGAAGGCACATTAAAAGTAACCAACAACAAAGAAGAAAAGTTAAAGGCACATTAAAAGTAACAGACAGCAAAGAAGAGAAGTTAAAGGCACATTAAAAGTAACAGACAACAAAGAAGAAAAGTTAAAGGCACATTAAAAGTAACAGACAACAAAGAAGGCACATTAAAAGTAACCAACAACAAAGAAGAAAAGTTAAAGGCACATTAAAAGTAACAGACAACAAAGAAGAAAAGTTAAAGGCACATTAAAAGTAACAGACAACAAAGAAGAAAAGTTAAAGGCACATTAAAAGTAACAGACAACAAAGAAGGCACATTAAAAGTAACTGACAACAAAGAAGAAAAGTTAAAGGCACATTAAAAGTAACAGACAACAAAGAAGAAAAGTTAAAGGCACATTAAAAGTAACCGACAACAAACAAGGCACATTAAAACTAACCGATCAGACGAAGCAACAAGCACAAAACATCTGGAAGGTGTGGGCACACTACATTCTCTGCCTTAACCAAAAAAAGTTAAATGAGAAAATCAGACATATTTTCACATAAAAAGCCTAGTTCAACCTGGTAATAATTTAAAACTGATTGCCAAGATAAATGCCCACCAAGACTGCAACAGCCTTTCCATTCTAGTCAGGCTGTCTTGTGGTGAAAGGGGAAGAGGTGTTTGTACCTGCATGTGTCTATCACTTACATCCGGGTCCCTGTTGCCGAAGAACTGATCCGACGATATGGCCTTGGCATTGGAGAACTTCTGCCGATCGCTCTCTGACATGGAGGACTGATTGGAGGTCTCTGCTGTTTTCCGACTGCGGCTGGGTCTGCACGCCAACAGAGGACATACTGAAAACAAGCCTACATGTGGCACACTGAAACCACTTCCTCTATTTTCCCCATGTTATTATTATGATTAACACAAGGGAATTCTCATGAGCATGGCAGAAAGTGATCTCTGTAAGTGTACAGACTGGTCCAGCAAAAGCGAGGGAGGAAACAGCATCTGTATTCAGGCTGGTGCTGAAAGTACAGAACACAGGAAGGCTCTTGGCATACCTTTCACACATGTAAAACTGTAAAATTAACAACAACAAAAACAAACAAAAAAACAAAACAAAAAAAAACCCTGAAAGGAAGAGGCCCAGATCTATGAGTTCTTAGAGAGATAAGAACAAAATAAACAAAACAAAACAAACAAAAACAAAAAAACCTTCATCATGAAAAAAAAATTGATTCATGAAAACTTTACAAAGATTTTGTTCATAAATGAGTTTGTAACTTCAATGCGTGCCCTTGTGTTTCTCTGTGTGTGTGTGTGTGTGCGTGCGTGCGTGCGTGCGTGCGTGTGTGCGGGTGCATATGTTTGTGAATGTGCATACAATTAATTTGTAAGAGTCACAGACAAGCAAAAAGACTTGACAAACTTTCTTTTAGCCAGAGAGAGAGAGAGAGACAGAGAGAGGATTCTTTCTTTATGAGGATAATAGATAAGCACTAGCGTGTTCTACATCCAGTGTTCACTTAGAGTTGGGGTAATAATGATATAAAATGAAATAAAGCGACAAGTGCAGAAGCAGGTAAAATGAAAAACTTCAACAAAAAAGGGGGAGAAAAATATGAGAGAGAGGGGCAACAGGGGAGAGGGGGGGGGGGAGGGGGAGAGAGAGAGAAAGAGAGACAGACAGACAGACAGAGAGAGAGAAGGAGAGAGACAGACAGAAAGAGAGAGGAAGAGCAAGAAAGAGAGAGAGGGGAGAGAGGGGGGGGGGGGGGGGGGGCAGAGAGAGAGAGAGAGAGAGAGAGAGAGAGAGAAAGAGAGAGGGAGAGCATTTCTGGAACAGGCTGAAGATCACAAAAGCAAGCAAAGAAATGCCAATACCTTGGATGATGCAAATACAGTAGCTGGAAAAACTAATTACAGATAACAAGCTAGAAGGAGGGGGTTATATGATCTATCATATATAATTCTGGAAATTACTTTCACTTGTTTTGTTTTGCAGAATCATGAATAACAGATCACAAATTACATTCTCATACAGCCCTGTCTGGCGATAAGGTAATTCACCTGGATCCGAAAACAAGACTAAAACACCATTGTTCATGTATGATAATCAATCAATGATGATAAAGCTGAAGAGAAATGTGGAACAGTTTAACACTGAACAATTATGGTTAGAAATAAAATATAAAAGCGTCAGTCCTGTACCTGTTGGCTTCATCTTCCCACATCTGGCTGAAAAAGTAGACTGGTTTGATCGCTTTAGTGGTATGATGGCTGCTGTTCTATTTGAAAGCAAAGAAATCTTTATGCTCAGCAACTTCAATACTGACTTGTTAAGACTTCAAAGGCAATAGACACAGATCTATACTCACTGCATTTACACCATTAGATATTTTTTTAAAATCATGAAGATGAGTTTCTAGCTGGTTTGTTTCACTGTTCCCTATCTTAAGTACATCAAAACACTGACCCTGACCAAGCAATACATCCTTGAACTGAATTTTCCCTCCATTCGTAATCAGCGCGCACCCAATGGGACCAAACAAGTAAGATACCATCTTTACTGCCTTGGATATTAAGAGAAGCAGAGAAGGAAAAAACACACCAGAGAACTCCTAAAAGTGAAAAACGATGGAAATTCAGCAAAACAGAGGAATACTGTGATATAAATAAAATGGAAAGTCAAGTACAAATATTACCAAGTTCTGGTTTCAAATAAAAATGACTCAAGAATTACTTAGAATACCATCAACAAACTGACTAGAAAGGATAATCATAAACGCCGTTTAGAAATAAAGATATCACTCCTGACACAGTGAACAATTACTTTACAAACAAGGCTGAAAATACATAATGATGGATGGAGAATGTTTCAGAAATGGTGATTCAACACTGAATGTCCCAAATATTAATTCTTTTCTGTTCATTCCTTGTTTATCAATTTCTGAGGATTCTGCATCTCTAACGTGTCTAAAATAGTCAAAACCAGAAGACATTCGTGATCTGGATGCCAAAATAATCCAGTTATTTGTACCAGTATTAACAGACTCTTTAACCTGCATACATATATGTATTCTTTGTACAGGAAAAAAAAAATGACAAGAAAAAGAAAGGAACTTTCAGAAATGTTTCAAAAAAGAAAATTAATTCTCCAGCGCAAAAACGGGGACCTGTCTAATCCACGTAACTACAGACCATCAGTTCTTTCAGAATATACACATTATAAACATCTCAATTTCCTTCTAAAGAAATATGATTTACTACATCCGAAGTAGTCTGGTTTTATGGAAAACCACTGGCCAGGCTTCACCCCAGAAAATCATGTGAACACTCCCAACCCTTTCCCATGGAAGTCAGCAGCAGACACCACCACCCTGATGTTCTGGATGAGCCAGGTAAGGATTCACCCCAGAAAATCATGTGAAAAGTCTGAACGCTTTCCAGAGATATGCAGTAGCAGACATCGCCCTTCAAGTCGTGAATGCACCTGGCCAAGCTTCACCCCAGAAAATCATATCAACATTCCAAACTTTTCCCATGGTAATCAGCTGCAGACCCCCCCCCCCTCCCCGTTACGTCGTGGATAAGCCAGGCCAGGTTCACCCAAGAAAATCATGTCAACATTCCCAAACCTTTCCAAACCCTTCACACTTCACTCACTTTGAATTCACACACCACAAAATCAAACCAATATCTATGGCTTTCTTTTACTGAAAGCAAAAAAGCAGCATGCTGGTTATAAACATCTTCCCTGATTGACCATTTGCTATCTTTTTCGTGCTAAACGTTACTAAACTGACACAGTCCTGACACTGTGGATTCACTGCACTTTGTTGCACTGTGAGGAGAAATGGGAACATAAATCAAGGGAAACAACTCCTAATTTCCACTCGTGGTCAGCAACAGAGAGTAAACAAAGTGACAAAGCATCAAGAAAAACAAACAAAAAAGACTTTCAATTCAACAGTCATTATTTTTAATCCTGCAACACACTTCTGAATCACTATCTTAGCAGTGATGTCCAGCGTACGTCGGGCAGCTTGTCACAGTTTCTCAACTTCAGACGTATTTTGCAAAAGCCATTTAGAAAGCCAGCTGAGTTTCCCCAAACTTGGCCGACTCTGAACACTGTGCGAGCCTTGCAGGCAAAGCAGGTCCACATGCATACCGTGGAGGCCCACACTGTGGGGAGAACATCACTGCGTCCAGGTCATCCCACACCACGTTCACCTGGGTCAAAGTGGAGTTTTCTGTGATGTTCCAATCCTAAAGGGAACATCACTGTGACCAGGTCATCCCACACCAAGTTCAGCTGGGTCAATGTGGAGTTTTCTGTGATGTTCCTATCGTAGAGGGAACATGACTTTGTCCAGGTCATCCCACACCACGCTCAGCTGGGTCAATGTGGAGTTTTCTGTGATGTTCCTATCCTAGAGGGAACATCACTTCGTCCAGGTCATCCCACACCACAGTCAGCCACACCAACGTGGGGTTATCTGTGATATCCCTATCTCAACACACTGATGTGCAGGCCCTCCAGGTCAGCAGCACACACACACACACAGAGGCCACAGGAAAGAGGAGAGGGTAAACCACCAGCTGCAGCCCCCCCCCCCCCCCCCTCCCAAATACATGAAAGCACCAAGCCAATGGAGCACCCCCACAGGTCACCATGGAAGGTGACCGCCCTGCAGTAGTGCCCCTGAGTGAGTCACTCATTACCCTGAAGACCCAATGTCTCCGCTGTCCAGCATTTCCTCCTCCTCAGCCTCCACATGCTCAAAGCTGTGCACAGTCATCAAACACTGCATCACTCTCACAAGTGGGGTGGACATATCACCATTACATCAATACGGACAAGTCGACATATCAACATTACACCGACATGGACAAGTGGACATATCACCATTACATCAATATGGACAAGTCGACATATCAACATTACACTGCCATGGACATGTGGACATATCACCATTTAGCAGACCAGAATAAAGTGAAAACAATCATTTGAATGATAAGTCAGTTGACGCCAGTGTCTGGGGCAAACATGTCACCAGTGGCAAAGTGAAGTAGGAAATTTTTGCTTCTAAAATTATGATCTGAGCATGCACAAGGCACGATGCCCCTTCAGGGTTCTTGTCCTTACGGACTTTATTGTGTATGAGGCATGGATAGCAAACTGCTGTCGCTTATTGCATTAGTGAGCCACGATATAGCACGTGTAATTAAAGCATTGTCACTTACTGCATTAGTGAGCTATGATATAGTACGTGTAATTAAACAATCATTTCATTGTCACTCTGTGGCAGCATGTATCTGGTGTGGACATGTCACGATTACGTAAACACTGACAAAGTGAAATGAATCCTTTCATGGTCGTTCAATCACTGCATGTGGACCTATCACGACACAGAAACTGGATGCTAAAGACATGGCTTAAAGCAGTCAGTTCACTATATACCTACCTCACTGTACAGTGCTGTCAAGCCCTTCATAAACAACAGTGTACCACTACACAATGCTTTCATCAAGAAAGAAGACATTGGTATAAACTATCACGCAGAAAGTAGGGGGCCAAACTACCCCCCCCCCCCCAAAAAAAAAGGAAAAAATTATGGAATCCTGCATTTGGAACAAGAATTTATAACACACAGATATAATGTGTTATTCTACCAGTTCTGGGCTCTGAAGGGTATTGTTTTCATTTGTGATACTGTGAATGGGAATGAAGTATTAAATAAAATCAAGATGCAAATGTACCAGGTTATTCCTTCTCCCTTCTTTAAAAATACAACATTGTAAGAAATGTTGTTTCAGCTCCAACAGGAATGTGACAGAAGTCTTGACAAGGCAAAACAAAACAAAAGAAAAATGTGACAAAACTGGGAGATTTCTTTTTAATAGTGCAAAATCATAGCACCCCAGGCTGTATTCATTTCTGCTTACTCAAAATTAGTGTAGAAATTTCCAAATGGCGCTTGCTGGTGGTGCAAAAACAATGGTAGGAAGAGTGAGAGAATTAGGTTGGAAGATACTGCATGTTTGTTTGTAAATACATATGTGTGTGTGTGTGTGTGTGTGTGTGTGTGTGTGTGCGTGTGTATGTGGATGTGTGAGAGTTTTTTGTTTTTTTTTCCCCTTAAAATTTTTTTTTTTTTTATGAACATTTTTAATATTAAATCATTTTCCAAACACATATATTACAAATGAATTACATAAAACATTTGGAAAAAAAAAGTGCACACACACACACAACAAAAAGGCCATTGAACAATCAAACATCCTTGTACACAAAGCAAAAGGGGGACCGGGGTTGAGGGGGGGGGGGGGGGGGGGGGGGGGGGGGGGGAGTTGAGGGTGTGTGAGAGTATATTTATATTTGCCTGTCTATACATTGTGTTTAAAAATGTCATCCTTGTACACAAAGCAAAAGGGGGACCGGGGTTGAGGGGGGGGGGGGGGGGGAGTTGAGGGTGTGTGAGAGTATATTTATATTTGCCTGTCTATACATTGTGTTTAAAAATGTCATAAAAAGACAAAACACTTTTACAATTCTATTTCATTTTTGGTTTATTTTCTTCCTGTATTCATTGTCATTTTTGGCTGTTTGTTTACAAATTTCTTCTAGCTTACAGTACATATGGATGATTGAGAAGTGAGATTTACAGCAAGGCCACTGTTAATGTTAATGTCTTGTGCACCATCTTCTTCTGGTGTGCTTGTCAGTTCTGAAATGACTTGATTTTTACAAAATGGGAAGAAAAAAAAGAAAAGTCTTCAAAAAAGAAGCCTGATACAAAGCCCCCAATCCTCCCCCCCTCCCAAAGCAAAGACAGATGTGTGTCGTAGCCAGAACCAAGAACAAACCCACTGTTATCCTTTTGTTTGGATTTCTTTCAAACAACATCACTGTTCTTCCTGTGTCTGACCTGTTAAACACGGGATCATGCCATTTGTCCCCACAGAACTGACTAAATGCTGGACAAACTGTTCCAACACTGCTTTGTACCTTTGTACTTTGACACCCAGACCAAAAAAAAAAAAAAAGTAAGGGAGGGGGTTCTTACAGCTATGGGAATTCTGGTTACAGGTAATGTGTACCATGTACCATGTCAGCAATGCACTTGAATTGGTGTCTGTAAAAGCCAAGCATTGTGTACCAACCACTCACATCTTTCTATCTTTTGTCAGCCTGCACATGTCTTGAAGAAAGTTATCTTTGAACAAAACATGCATACATTTTTTTTCTGCTGGATCTCACCTTGCACTTAATTGCTGTCAGTATTGGAATGCCTAGTCTTTGATTTCATTGGTTTGGTCATTTCCAGAAGAGGCATAAAGATGGTGGGGGAGAATGCCTAGTCTTTGATTTCATTGGTTTGGTCATTTCCAGAAGAGGCATAAAGAAGGTGGGGGAGAATAGGATGGTTGGTGGGATCTTCTGTGTGTATTGGTACTAGTTGGTAGATGTGTGGTGTGTGTGTGTGTGTGTGTGTGTGTGTGTGTGTGTGTGTGAGAGAGAGAGAGAGAGAGAGAGAGACAGAGTGTGTGTGTGCTGTGTGTGTATGTGTGAGTGTGTGTGTGTGTGTGTGTGTGAGAGAGAGAGAGAGAGAGAGAGAGCAAGAGAAAGAGTAAGAGAGAGAGACTGTATGTGTTGTGTGTGTCTGTGTGTATGGAAGAGAGAGAGAGAGAGAGAGAGAGAGAGAGAGAGAGAGAGAGAGAGAGAGGTGTGTGTGTGTGTGTGTGTGTGTGTGTGTGTTGTCTGTGTGAGAGAGAGAGAGAGCGTGTGTGACATGTTAAAACAGAAAGCTGCTCGACTCAGCTATAAACAAATGTGACTTGATGGGATTGCTCAGTGTTGGCCAGTTCCAGTGTGACTCAATCAAAGGATTCCTTCCTCTGCGGCTGACAGTTCCTGCTGTTTTACCACTCTGCAGGTTCAGCAGTTCCAACATGGCAGCTTCCCTTTGCATATGCTGTTTGGGCCTGACCACACACCAACCAGGTTTACATGAACTATGGCTGAGACAGCTGTTGAATGTCAGTCTGACTACAGACCAACTCTGTGTTGAATGTCAGTCTGACTACAGACCAACTCTATGTCGACATGTGGTTGTGACAGCTGTAGTATGTCATCTTGATGACAGATCAGCTCCACTACTACATCACAAGTGACTGTGACTCACATTCATGTTGCTGTCACAAGTTAAGAGCACAGGGCGATTATGCAGGTATGCCTTGTCAGTCACTGTCTTCATTCTTTTCTTCACCATTTCTGTCTGACTGACATTCACCATACTTGGTGAATCAATGAAGTGATCTGTTTCTATGAGTTTCTGAACACCCTCCTGGTCAGACCAATCCATTCACTACATGCTGCCAGCGGTGAACACCATCCAGGTCAGATGAACCCATTCACTACATGCTGCCAGCGGTGAACGCAACCAGGTGGCCAGGCTGGAAACTGGATGTAAAGTGCTGCTCAATACTGTCCTGGTTCAAAACCCGATTCCTTGCATGTACCAGAACCAAAAGTACAAGGGAGAGGACAGGGGTGGGGTGGGGGGTGGGGGGTATGGGTGATGTGTTTGGTCTTCCAAGCATAAGCAGAGGCAGACGTGGGTTTGATATTCTGAATTCCTTGATCATTTTACTGAGAAAGCCCAAACCACTTCCCTTGCTTTTCCAGTTCAAATCAAGCGCTGAATTACCTTCACTCTCACCCATTACATTTCTTAACATTGTCCTTATCTGCACACTTGTCAAACCACAGAGCATGGCGGAAACTGTACAAGGACACACTGTCCTGATAATGAAGACATCAGGTTTGGACAATTGGAACAGTCACTTTTTGCTGTGTGCATGTCAATCATTTCTCCACTGTTTTGTAGCCAATAAGAACTGGCCCTTCAAGAGAACAGTGCTGAAAGCAGCGTGTAACCGACTAGCAACTCCACGGAAAGGCAATTTTCAGGTTTTCTTTTAAAGCTAGTTTTCCAGCCTGAGCCAGAAAAGAGGCACCCCAGAGCAGGACAGGCTGAGGGAATTCCCCCAGGCCTACACTGAACAGCACACAGCTTCACTGGGCCTGGCAGGACAGACTGAGGGAATTCCCCCCAGGCCTACACTGAACAGCACACAGCTTCACTGGGCCTGGCAGGACAGACTGAGGGAATTCCCCCCAGGCCTACACTGAACAGCACACAGCTTCACTGGGCCTGGCAGGACAGACTGAGGGAATTCCCCCCAGGCCACAGCTTCACTGGGCCTGGCAGGACAGACTGAGGGAATTCCCCCAGGCCTACACTGAACAGCACACAGCTTCACTGGGCCTGGCAGGACAGACTGAGGGAATTCCCCCCAGGCCTACACTGAACAGCACACAGCTTCACTGGGCCTGGCAGGACAGACTGAGGGAATTCCCCCCAGGCCTACACTGAACAGCACACAGCTTCACTGGGCCTGGCAGGACAGACTGTGGGAATTCCCCCCAGGCCTACACTGAACAGCACACAGCTTCACAGGGCCTGGCAGGACAGGCTGAGGGAATTCCCCCCAGGCCTACACTGAACAGCACACAGCTTCACTGGGCCTGGCAGGACAGGCTGAGGGAATTCCCCCCAGGCCTACACTGAACAGCACACAGCTTCACAGGGCCTGGCAGGACAGGCTGAGGGAATTCCCCCCAGGCCTACACTGAACAGCACACAGCTTCACAGGGCCTGGCAGGACAGGCTGAGGGAATTCCCCCCAGGCCTACACTGAACAGCACACAGCTTCACTGGGCCTGGCAGGACAGGCTGAGGGAATTCCCCCCAGGCCTACACTGAACAGCACACAGCTTCACTGGGCCTGGCACGACAGGCTGAGGGAATTCCCCCCAGGCCTACACTGAACAGCACACAGCTTCACAGGGCCTGGCAGGACAGACTGAGGGAATTCCCCCAGGCCACAGCTTCACTGGGCCTGGCAGGACAGGCTGAGGGAATTTTCCCCAGGCCTACACTGAACAGCACACAGCTTCACAGGGCCTGGCAGGACAGACTGAGGGAATTCCCCCAGGCCACAGCTTCACTGGGCCTGGCAGGACAGGCTGAGGGAATTTTCCCCAGGCCTACACTGAACAGCACACAGCTTCACTGGGCCTGGCAGGACAGGCTGAGGGAATTCCCCCCAGGCCTACACTGAACAGCACACAGCTTCACTGGGCCTGGCAGGACAGGCTGAGGGAATTCCCCCCAGGCCTACACTGAACAGCACACAGCTTCACTGGGCCTGGCAGGCAACGTTCAGATTTTCCACAGACTGGATGTCTGGTCTGAGCCTATAAACAGTGGCACTCTTACACAACATTCAGTCTCGATCCACATCTCTTCTCCAAGTGAAAGCACAAAGTTCTGTTTTGAAGGAAACATTCAGTGCGATCTCTGTGATTTTCATGGAAAGAGTAATGGCTATGAAAAAAAAATAGCCAAAAAATGAAAGTAATCTAGTCCCTCCATGACAGCTTTGCAAGCAACAACTGTCCCAAGACTAGGTCCACAGAATCTTTATTTGTGGTCAGACATGTTACTTGTGGATTTTCTTCCAGTCCACTCCACATTCATGTATGTTTAAAAAGCAATCTCTGTGCCCAATTCAAAATAGCACCTAGCTCATGTTCACTGTTGACCCAACAATTTACCCATCAGGTTCCACACTTCTGCACAACATGGCTGTGAGAAAGGTACGAGCTATAGCTATGTAAGGATGTGTGTCAATTTAAACAGTTCAGACTGTGTAGCATGTAGAACAGAATAAAGGTCAGTACTGTGTAAGATGTGCAGCATGTAGAACAGAATAAAAGTCACTACAGTATGCGATGTGCAGCATGCAGAACAGAATAAAAGTCACTACAGTATGCGATGTGTAGCATGCAGAACAGAATAAAAGTCAGTACTGTATAAGATATGTGGTATGTAGAAGAGAATAAAGGTCAGTACAGTATATGATGTGTGGTATGTAGAAGAAAATAAAGGTCAGTATTGTATAAGATGCAGGACAGAATAAAGGTCAATACAGTACAAGATGTGTAGCATGCAGAACAGAATAAAGGTCAGTACATGTGTAATGTGTAGGACAGAATAAAGGTCAGTACATGATGTGTAGCATGTAGGACAGAATAGAGATCTGTACATGATGTGTAGTGTGTAGGACAGAATAAAGGTCAGTACATGATGTGTAGTGTGCAGGATGGAATAAAGGTCTGTACATGGTGTGTGGTATGTAGGACAGACTACAGGTCTGTACATGGTGTGTGGTATGTAGGACAGACTACAGGTCTATACATGGTGTGTGGTATGTAGAACAGACTAAAGGTCTGTACATGGTGTGTGGTATGTAGAACTAAAGGTCTGTACATGGTGTGTGGTATGTAGAACAGACTAAAGGTCTGTACATGGTGTGTGGTATGTAGGACAGACTAAAGGTCTGTACATGGTGTGTGGTATGTAGAACAGACTAAAGGTCTGTACATGGTGTGTGGTATGTAGAACAGACTAAAGGTCTGTACATGGTGTGTGGTATGTAGAACAGACTAAAGGTCTGTACATGGTGTGTGGTATGTAGAACAGACTAAAGGTCTGTACATGGTGTGTGGTATGTAGGGCAGACTACAGGTCTGTATATGGTGTGTGGTATGTAGAACAGACTACAGGTCTGTACATGGTGTGTGGTACGTAGAACAGACTAAAGGTCTGTACATGGTGTGTGGTAAGTAGAAAAGACTAAAGGTCTGTACATGGTGTGTGGTATGTAGGACTAAAGGTCTGTACATGGTGTGTGGTATGTAGAACTAAAGGTCTGTATATGGTGTGTGGTATGTAGAACAGACTAAAGGTCTGTACATGGTGTGTGGTATGTAGAACAGACTACAGGTCTGTACATGGTGTGTGGTATGTAGAACAGACTACAGGTCTGTACATGGTGTGTGGTATGTAGAACAGACTACGGGTCTGTACATGGTGTGTGGTAAGTAGAACAGACTAAAGGTCTGTACATGGTGTGTGGTATGTAGAACTAAAGGTCTGTATATGGTGTGGTATGTCGAACAGACTAAAGGTCTGTACATGGTGTGTGGTATGTCGAACAGACTAAAGGTCTGTACATGGTGTGTGGTATGTAGAACTAAAGGTCTGTATATGGTGTGGTATGTCGAACAGACTAAAGGTCTGTACATGGTGTGTGGTATGTAGAACAGACTAAAGGTCTGTACATGGTGTGTGGTATGTAGAACTAAAGGTCTGTATATGGTGTGGTATGTCGAACAGACTACAGGTCTATACATGGTGTGTGGTATGTAGAACAGACTAAAGGTCTGTACATGGTGTGTGGTATGTAGAACTAAAGGTCTGTACATGGTGTGTGGTATGTAGTGCAGACTACAGGTCTGCAGTACATGGTGTGTGATATGTAGAACAGACTATAGGTCTGTACATGGTGTGTGGTATGTAGAACAGACTAAAGGTCTGTACATGGTGTGTAGTATGTAGAACTAAAGGTCTGTATATGGTGTGTGGTATGTAGGACAGACTACAGGTCTGCTGTACATGGTGTGTGGTATGTAGAACAGACTACAGGTCTGTACATGGTGTGTGGTATGTAGAACAGACTATGGATCTCTACATGGTGTGTGTTATGTATAACAGACTAAAGGTCTGTATATGGTGTGTGGTATGTAGAACTAAAGGTCTTTACATGGTGTGTGGTATGTATAACAGATTACAGGTCTGTACATGGTGTGTGGTATGTAGAACAGACTACAGGTCTGTACAAGGTGTGTGGTATGTAGAACAGACTACAGGTCTGTACATGGTGTAGTATGTAGGACAGAATAATGGTCTGTATAGTTAGTGTGGTATGTAGGACAGAATTTAGGTCAGTATAGTATATGATGTGTAGTATGTAGACAGAATACAGGTCAGCATAGTATATGGTATGCAAACAGAATAAAGGTCTGTGTGGTATATGATGTGTGGTATGTACGAAAGAATAATGGTCTGTGTGGTACATATGTGTAGTCTGTAGGATAGACAAAGGTCAGCACAGAGCATATGTAAAATGTAGGACAGAATAAGGATCACTATAGTGTATGTGTGGTATGCAGGTCAGACTAAAGGTCACTTGGGGAGCGATGACACAGACTTCCCAAAGCTACATGTTGTACATTCAGTGGATGAACCAGGTATTGAGAATACTGAGTGCTGTGGTGTTTAGGGCAGCGGACAAAAGACACCAGACCTGGGTTCTTGTTGGTTGGGGATGCTTTAATACCAGTCTTTCAGCACGTGTACGGCAAACAACAACAACACAAACTAACTATAACAACAACAACAACACACACACACAATCAAATATTTTTCTTAAAAATCTAAGTAATTCAGTGAGAATTATAATAAAACTGTTGTAAACTATGTGCAAGGAAACTTTACATCAACTTCATTACACAAAAGAATAAAATCAAAATGTGTTGTAAACAGATCTCAAGGCACCAAAAGACCCAGTATAACTTTTTCAGTGGAATGGCTGGAAGGCTGAAGCCAAAACTAAAGTAACAGAATCAGCAGACTGTGCCAGTCCATGAGAGGTCACATCCTCAACACAGCTATCTGACACACACAGCCAACTACTCTCACATCCAACACACACAACATTCACATCAAATGTACACAACTACATGGTAAAAATGGAAAAAAATTTGTTTCAAAACAGTGCTTGGACAGTTGCTCTGGCAGTTTATATGTACAGATCTTTTTTTCCCAATACAACACTCATATATATGAAAAATAAAAGTACTGGAGCAAAAAACCCAAAAGAGGGCAAAACATCTTTAAAACAATAGCCTGTTCTGAAAAAAACCTCCAACAAAGGAAATCCTATGAGCACGGCCTGTTGAATCTGCTGAGACGAAAGGGGCAGAGAGACTAGAAGTGAATATTAGAGGCAGCAAACCTGTCGTCTGCTCTGGAGGAGATAGCTTCCGTGCGACTGCTGGACTTCTCAAAGGAGTCGATATCCCAGGAGCCCCCTTTGTTGGGGTTGCCCCAGCCAAAGTCGTCCATCCGCGAACCTTGGAGCTGTCTCCGCCCCCTCTCCTGTACACACAGCATGGAAACCTATGGCATACTACAGAAACACAGTGTCTCCCCCCTCTCCTGTACACACAGCATGGAAACCTATGGCATACTACAGAAACACAGGGTCTCCCCCCCCCCCCCCCCCCTGTACATACACTTTGGAAAATTATGACATACACACATACTACAGAAACACAGTGTCTCATGTACACACAGCATGGAAACCCATGACATACTACAGAAACATTGTGTCTCCACCCCTCTCCTGTACACACACAAAGTATAGAAACCCACGACATACAGACACACCACTGGTACACACAGTGTCTCTGCCTCCTTTCCTGTCCACACACAGTGTAGAAACCCACAACATAGAGACACACCATTGGCATACACAGTGTCTCTGCCCCCTCTCCAGCACACACAGTATAGAAACCCATGACATACAGACCTCTCCTGTACACACAGTATAGAAACCCACGACATACAGACCTCTCCTGTACACACAGTATAGAAACCCATGACATACAGACCTCTCCTGTACACACAGTATAGAAACCCATGACTACAGACCTCTCCTGTACACACAGTATAGAAACCCATGACATACAGACCTCTCCTGTACACACAGTATAGAAACCCATGACATACAGACCTCTCCTGTACACACAATATAGAAACCCACGACATACAGACCTCTCCTGTACACACAGTATAGAAACCCATGACTACAGACCTCTCCTGTACACACAGTATAGAAACCCATGACTACAGACCTCTCCTGTACACACAGTATAGAAACCCACGACATACAGACCTCTCCTGTACACACAGTATAGAAACCCACGACATACAGACCTCTCCTGTACACACAGTATAGAAACCCATGACTACAGACCTCTCCTGTACACACAGTATAGAAACCCACGACATACAGACCTCTCCTGTACACACAGTATAGAAACCCACGACATACAGACCTCTCCTGTACACACAGTATAGAAACCCATGACTACAGACCTCTCCTGTACACACAGTATAGAAACCCACGACATACAGACCTCTCCTGTACACACAGTATAGAAACCCATGACATACAGACCTCTCCTGTACACACAGTATAGAAACCCATGACTACAGACCTCTCCTGTACACACAGTATAGAAACCCACGACATACAGACCTCTCCTGTACACACAGTATAGAAACCCATGACATACAGACCTCTCCTATACACACAGTATAGAAACCCATGACATACAGACCTCTCCTGTACACACAGTATAGAAACCCATGACCTACAGACCTCTCCTGTACACACAGTATAGAAACCCACGATATACAGACCTCTCCTGTACACACAGTATAGAAACCCATGACATACAGACCTCTCCTGTACACACAGTATAGAAACCCATGACATACAGACCTCTCCTGTACACACAGTATAGAAACCCATGACATACAGACAATGTCTACATGGACTAAGTCGATGGCATCATGTTGTAAGACAGGGGGACAGCAGTAGATATTCACATATCCGCCCACATATTGCTGTCTGAGGTGCTGTTTTCACCCTTTTCCCTTCCACTTCATCTTGTGACAGTAAAATGTAGGTTTGATTGAAGAGACAGTCTGGGTGTGACAGACAGAGAATGATGGTCCAGATGACAGGGCCAGAGAATCAAAAGACTCCTCCCTCTCCCTGCAGCTTCTCCCCACCACGGGGGTCATGGAGGTCTGGAGTGTCAGCAGGTGAATCAAGACACAGGGGTACTGTTGACCTGGAAGGGTCCACCAGGCACCCAGACAGACAGAGAGGCCAGTAACACGAACAACAGATTGGTAGTAAAGGTTGGTGTGTGAAATGTCAAGCAACAGCAACTCTCCCCTTTTCCAAGGGATGCAAATTGCTGACCAAAAAATAATCAATACAGTAAAAAAGCCAAGCCTGAGCCATACTGCCTGCTCAAAAGAGAGTGAACAAAGCGCTGTGTCACCTGGAGGAGGAGAAGGCAGCCATGGAGTCCAGCTCATCCTCAAAGAAGTCTCTCTCACGGTTGGAGGAGCGGGAGAAATAGTCACGGTCCGAGTGGCGTGACCGGCTGGGAGCCTCCTGCTGTATAGTCTGCATGTCGCTGACAGCGGAATGGCTGATGCCTCTGTGGACACACACACACGACCATCATCATTTTACCTCTGTGAACACACACACAGGAGCATCATCATTTTACCTCTGTGAACACACACACAGGACCATCATTTTACCTCTGTGAACACACACAGAGGACCATCATCACTTTACCTCTGTGGACACACACACAGGACTATCATCATTTTACCTCTGTGGACACACACACAGGACTGTCATCACTTTACTGTGGACACACACACAGGACTGTCATCATTTTACCTCTGTGGACACACACACAGGACTGTCATCATTTTACCTCTGTTACACACACACACAGGACTGTCATCATTTTACCTCTGTGGACACACACAGAGGACTGTCATCATGTTACCTCTGTGGACACACACACAGGACTGTCATCATTTTACCTCTGTGGACACACACACAGGGCCATCATCACTTTACCTCTGTGGACACACACACAGGACTGTCATCACTTTACCTCTGTGGACACACACACAGGACTATCATCACTTTACCTCTGTGGACACACACACAGGACCATCATCACTTTACCTCTGTGGACACACACACAGGACTATCATCACTTTACCTCTGTGGACACACACAGGACTATCATCACTTTACCTCTGTGGACACACACAGGACCATCATCACTTTACCTCTGTGGACACACACACAGGACCATCATCACTTTACTATGGACACACACACAGGACTGTCATCATTTTACCTCTGTGGACACACACATGACTATCATCACATCAACTCTGTGCAGTGGACATACATGTGACAATCATCGCATCAGCTTTGTGGACATATGCAGACCCATCATGACATAAACTCTGTTTAAATGCACATCTTTTTTTTTCCAATACAGTTCTTCTATTACAGACTTATGCAATCGAGGCTGACTGCACAAAGGTGCTCAAAAGTTGCATCTGATTTGGCGCATTATTATCCAGTATTGTCCATCCCCATGATCTGCATGTATGTCTGTCTGTCTGTACTTTCATCCCATCAATTCAGACACAATACATGAAACACCCACACCTACATTAAACCAGGACATACATGATTTTTGCACAAGAACAAATCACTATTCTTTCATCCCCACAGATGCAGGCTTCCAACTGGAGAGTGTTGTATCATTCCTGGTACCCACACACAGTGATGCCCCACACACAGTGACAGAAGGGAGACCCACAAGACCCTTAATTTCTGATGCCTTCCTAGGGTGATGCCCCACACACAGTGACAGGCCAAGGGAGACCCACAAGACCCTTACTTTCTGATGCCTTCCTAACCACTGGTACCCACACAGGGCGATGTCCCACACAGAGTGACAGGCCAAGGGAGAGCCACAAGACCCTTACTCTCTGATGCATTCCTAACCACTGGTACCCACACAGGGCGATGTCCCACACAGTGACAGAAGGGAGACCCAGAAGACCCTTACTTTCTGATGCCTTCGTAACCACTGGTACCCACACAGGGTGATGTCCCACACACAGTGACAGAAGGGAGAGCCACATGACCCTTACTTGTTGGAGATGAACCCCATGCCCAGGCGCTCCAGCTGCTCGGCCTTCTTGGGATCGGAGGCTTTGATCTTTTCCTCCTGCTTCTTGCGCTGCAGGCTCATGTCCTGGTAGGCCAGCCTCATGGACGCCCTGCACATACCACAACGCCACACTAAAAAAAACAACAACAAAAAACCACCAACAAAACCTTCCATCTTACAGCTATC
Source organism: Conus canariensis (assembly GCA_033310375.1). Classification (NCBI taxonomy): domain Eukaryota; kingdom Metazoa; phylum Mollusca; class Gastropoda; order Neogastropoda; family Conidae; genus Conus; species Conus canariensis. The sequence continues at coordinate 2,190,360 of CM065727.1, forward strand.
ATAGTGGCAGTCCCCCTGTTCTTCTCCCATACACAGTAACAGCCAGCTTCCTTCTGTCACAATCCCTCAGCTGGTATTCCCCAGTGTTAAATCATCCTATGACAACCCTCCGGAGTAAACAATGTACTGCCACCAAATCACTGATAATGGCCGGCAGTGAAGGTGTTCTCACTTTCACAACAACAGATACTGACACAAACATTTCAGGTGTTCTCACCTTTCTGACACCCAACACTAATACAAACATCACAGGTGTTCTTACCTTTCTGACACCCAACACTAATACAAACATCACAGGTGTTCTCACCTTTCTGACACCCAACACTAATACAAACATCACAGGTGTTCTCACCTTTCTGACACCCAGCACTAATACAAACATCACAGGTGTTCTCACCTTTCTGACACCCAACACTAATACAAACATCACATGTGTTCTCACCTTTCTGACACCCAACACTAATACAAACATCACAGGTGTTCTCACCTTTCTGACACCCAGCACTAATACAAACATCACAGGTGTTCTCACCTTTCTGACACCCAACACTAATACAAACATCACAGGTGTTCTCACCTTTCTGACACCCAACACTAATACAAACATCACAGGCGTTCTTACCTTTCTGACACCCAACACTAATACAAACATCACAGGTGTTCTCACCTTTCTGACACCCAACACTAATACAAACATCACAGGTGTTCTTACCTTTCTGACACCCAACACTAATACAAACATCACAGGTGTTCTCACCTTTCTGACACCCAACACTAATACAAACATCACAGGTGTTCTCACCTTTCTGACACCCAACACTAATACAAACATCACAGGTGTTCTCACCTTTCTGACACCCAACACTAATACAAACATCACAGGTGTTCTCACCTTTCTGACACCCAACACTAATACAAACATCACAGGTGTTCTCACCTTTCTGACACCCAACACTAATACAAACATCACAGGTGTTCTCACCTTTCTGACACCCAACACTAATACAAACATCACAGGTGTTCTCACCTTTCTGACACCCAACACTAATACAAACATCACAGGTGTTCTCACCTTTCTGACACCCAACACTAATACAAACATCACATGTGTTCTCACCTTTCTGACACCCAACACTAATACAAACATCACAGGTGTTCTCACCTTTCTGACACCCAACACTAATACAAACATCACAGGTGTTCTCACCTTTCTGACACCCAACACTAATACAAACATCACAGGTGTTCTCACCTTTCTGACACCCAACACTAATACAAACATCACAGGTGTTCTTACCTTTCTGACACCCAACACTAGTACAAACATCACAGGTGTTCTCACCTTTCTGACACCCAGCACTAATACAAACATCACAGGTGTTCTCACCTTTCCAACACCAAAGACTGATACAAACATCACAGACTGATACAAACATCACAGACTGATACAAACATCACAGACTGATACAAACATCACAGATTAATACAAACAACACAGGTGTTATCACCTTTCCAACACCAAACACTGACACAAACATTAAAGATGTTCTCATCTTTCCGACATCACAGGTGTTTTCATTTTTCAAACACTAACATCTCTGATACAAACATCACAGGTGTTCCTCATCTTTCCAACACCAAGACTTTGATATAAACATCACAGATATTTTCGCCTCTCAAACACCAAAGACTTAAAAGAAAAATAGGTTTTCTCACATATCCAACACCAAAGACTTTGATACAAACATCCGTTCACCTTCTGACTATCAAGCTTCCATACATAATAACTCAGAAACAACCAAATCATTTTCTTCTATTTTTCTTACATGCCAAGCAAATTTGAATTAAACTATTGAAACCGATTTTTTTTTTCAAAATGACTCCCTTCCTCTTGTTAAGAAAAAAATATATCTAAATTCAGGGTACCCACTGGGCAAGATAAATTTCAGGGAAGTTTATAGGCTTCTCTCACACTTCTCCTCCCCTCTCCTCCTGTAAAAATGTTGAAACTATATTGAAAAAAGTCCAATCTGATACAAGTCAGAACACAGAGTGGCTTATTGTCCACTTTTCTGTCCCACCATGACCAGGATCACTTGCCCCTACAGCTTCTGTTGATCTCTCTGATGTCTGCAGCGTCCTGCCAACACACAACATCAGACAATGTTTTGCCTTCTAACAGGCAGACAGAATGGTGATAACCCATTCTCTGGCAGCAGTGTTCATGAGATCTTGTGACGACAGTGTCGTCTGCTAGCACACCAAAATTGTAACCAGCATGCTGCACATTCCATAGACATGGACAGCCAGAAGACACTGCACAAGCACAGCCAACAGAGGGCCACTCACATTTGCTTCTCCTGCTCCTCCTGGGTCTTGGCCTCCTGGATGGCCTGGTTCTTGGCAAACTCCTCGCGGTCCTTGTCGGCCTGCTGGGCCCGGTTCTCAATCTCCGTGAAGTTGGCCTTCACACGCTGAGCCCCCAGCCCCTTCTGCCACAGGGAAACGTCCACCATCAGCCCATGCCTCTCAAGGGGGAGAACAAAGTAGGGGGAGGGAGTGGGGGGGAGGGGGCGGGCATAGCTTACGTCATCAACATCAGCAGCAGGACTTTGAAATGTACCGCATTTTCAGCAAGTAAAACAGAATTTTCGTACTGGTCACCAACAATTTCATCTCTTTGACATGACAGGGTTCATACAAACTTGAAGAAACAAAATTTCCAACCTTTTCCCAACCTTTCCCAACCCCAGAACTGGTTTTCCATACCATGTCACATCTCATACACATATGGTAACGGCAGGTAAATTTTCATTTTCTATACACAAGCTTGATTTAAAAGAAATGAAAAACAGTAACTCTTGACAACGAATGGTTACACTCCATAAGTAGAGCAAACTGTCAGTCGCGTTGTCGGCGATTTTCGGACAATTAGAATTTATTTGTGCCTTTGTTGTTTGGTTTTCTATCTCTTTGGTTTTGAAGATGCTTGTTCAATTTTCCCAAACCTTCCCAACCCACAGACATCAAATGCTGTTTTTCCCAAACTTTCACAACTGGGAAAAGGACCATCCATTTTTCCCAAAACTTCCCAACTATTCCCAACCTGCAGGAACCCTGCATGATTCCAAAACTGGCTAAAAATAAAATCTTAACATCTGCAACATTATATTCAAGTTGGTCATCAATAACTTCACCACTGGAACAGGATTTAAAATTTTCTATCCATCGTTTCGTTTGTAACTGCAAATCAATACCTTCAACATTTAAAACTGGCTTTTGAAACTTGCCATCAATAGTCTAGTCTTGGAAACAGATTGGGAATCTTTGTTCTTCTAAGCACACACACAAAAAAGAAGTGAACACACACACAAACATACACAGACACACAGCCATCCAAACATCTTTTTTGTCATTTATGGGCTTTGAGATTCTGATCAATGTTTCTTTCCTCTCTTACACATACACACACAGACACACACACGCACGCACGCATGCATGCACGCCCGCGCGCACACACACACACATACACACATGTAGACACACAGACGCACAGAGCAGCCCTCTGCCTACCCCTTTCTTGGCGGCGGGGGCTTTCTTGGCTCCAATCAGCGTTTTGCGGGGCTCCAACTGGCTGGCAGCCTGTGTGGGAGAGGTGCTGAGTGCAGCTTCCACACTGGGCCCTACTTCCGGCTCTGTTCACACACAGACATACACGAACACACTGGTCACACAGACATCAACACATTGCTCAGACACACATACACGAACACACTGGTCACACAGACATCAACACACTGCTCAGACAGACATTTATCAACACACTGGTCACACAGACAGACGACACACTGCTCAGACAGACTTACACGGACATGCTGGTCACACAGACATCAACACACTGCTCAGACACACATACATCAACACACTGGTCACTCAGACAGACATCAACACAGTGCTCAGACAGACATACATCAACACACTGGTCACACAGACATCAACACACTGCTCAGACACACATACATCAACACACTGGTCACACAGACAGACATCAACACAGTGCTCAGACAGACATACATCAACACGCTGGTCACACAGACATCAACACACTGCTCAGACACACATACACGAACACATTGGTCACACAGACATCAACACACTGCTCAGACAGACACACATGAACACACTGGTCACACAGACATGAACACACTGTTCAGACAGACATACACGGACACACTGGTCACACAGACATCAACACACTGCTCAGACACACATACATGGACACACTGGTCACACAGACATCAACACACTGCTCAGACAGACATACACGGACACACTGGTCACACAGACATCAACACACTGCTCAGACACACATACATCAACACACTGGTCACACAGACAGACATCAACACACTGCTCAGACAGACACACACGGACACACTGGTCACACAGACATCAACACACTGTTCAGACAGACATACATCAACACACTGGTTACACAGACATACATGAACACACTGGTCACACAGACATACATGAACACACTAGTCACACAAACATACATGAACACACTGGATAGCCAGCCAGCCAGCCACTGGCTCTACAGATACGTACAATGGCACTGTTCACACAGAAAGACATCAACACACTGGTCAGACAGACAGACATCAACACACTGGTCAGACATCAACACACTGGTTAGACAGACATCAACACACTGGTCAGACAGACAACACACTGGTCAGACATCAACACACTGGTCAGACAGACATCAACACACTGGTCAGACATCAACACACTGGTCAGACATGAACACACTGGTCAGACAGACAGACATCAACACACTGGTCAGACAGACAGACATCAACACACTGGTCAGACATCAACACACTGGTCAGACAGACATCAACACACTGGTCAGGCAGACAACACACTGGTCAGAAAGACAGACATGAACACACTGGTCAGACATCAACACACTGGTCAGAAAGACAGACATGAACACACTGGTCAGACATCAACACACTGGTCAGACAGACATCAACACACTGGTCAGGCAGACAACACACTGGTCAGAAAGACAGACATGAACACACTGGTCAGACATCAACACACTGGTCAGACAGACAGACATCAACACACTGGTCAGACATCAACACACTGGTCAGACAGACATCAACACACTGGTCAGGCAGACAACACACTGGTCAGAAAGACAGACATGAACACACTGGTCAGACATCAACACACTGGTCAGACAGACATGAACACACTGATCAAACAGACATCAACACACTGGTCAGACAGACATCAACACACTGGTCAGACAGACAGACATCAACACACTGGTCAGACAGACATCAACACACTGATCAGACAGACAGACATCAACACACTGGTCAGACAGACATCAACACACTGGTCAGACAGACATCGACACACTGGTCAGACAGACAGACATCAACACACTGGTCAGACAGACATCAACACACTGGTCAGACAGACAGACATCAACACACTGCTCAGACAGACATCAACACACTGGACAGACAGACATCAACACACTGGTCAGACAGCCAGCCAGCCACTGATTCTACAGTCAAACATTCACTGGCTCTGTTCACACAGACATTGAGAGATACATACAGTCTCTTTTCATATGTACACAGGCTGTATCCAAACAGACATACCAGTACAGGGCTATGTTCATACAGACAAGCCTACACAGGGCTGTGTTCATACAGACATACGCACACAGAGCTGTGTACATACAGACATACCTACACAGGGCTATGTTCATACTGACATGTCTACACAGAGCTGTGTACATACAGACATACATACACAGAGCTGTGTTCATACAGACATACCTACACAGAGCTGTGTACATACAGACATACCTACACAGGGCTGTGTACATACAGACATACGTACACAGAGCTGTGTACATACAGACATACCTACACAGGGCTGTGTTCATGCAGACATACCTACACAGAGCTGTGTTCTCATTACAAAAACATACCTACACAGGGCTGTGTTCATACAGACATACCTACACAGACCTGTGTTCTCATTACAAAAACATACCTACACAGGGCTGTGTTCATGCAGACATACCTACACAGGGCTGTGTTCATACAGACATACCTACACAGAGCTGTGTTCTCATTACAAAAACATACCTACACAGGGCTGTGTTCATGCAGACATACCTACACAGAGCTGTGTTCATACAGACATACCTACACAGGGCTATGTTCATACAGACATACCAACACAGGGCTGTGTTCATACAGACACACCTACACAGAGCTGTGTTCTCATTACAGACATACCTACACAGGGCTGTATTCATACAGACATACCTACACAGGGCTATGTTCATACAGACATACCTACACAGGGCTATGTTCATACAGACATGCCTACACAGGGCTGTGTTCATACAGACATGCCTACACAGGGCTGTGTTCATACAGACATACCTACACAGGGCTATGTTCATACAGACATACCTACACAGGGCTGTGTTCATACAGACATGCCTACATAGGGCTATGTTCATACAGACATACCTACACAGGGCTGTGTTCATACAGACATACCTACACAGGGCTATGTTCATACAGACATACCTACACAGGGCTGTGTTCATACAGACATACCTACACAGGGCTGAGTTCATACAGACACACCTACACAGAGCTGTGTTCAGACAGACATACCTACAGAAGGCTATGTTCATACAGACATGCCTACACAGAGCTGTGTTCATACACAGTCAGGGGGCTGTGTTCATAGAGATATGTTTACACAATCACTGTTCATACAGACATGCCTACATACAGCTGTGTTCATACAGACATGCCTACACAGAGCTGTGTTCATACACAGTCAGGGGGCTGTGTTCACAGAGATATGTTTACACAATCACTGTTCATACAGACATGCCTACACAGGGCTGTGTTCATACATAGTCAGGGCTGTGTTCATACAGACATGCCTACACAGGGCTGTGTTCATACACAGTCAGGGGGCTGTGTTCATAGAGATATGTTTACACAATCACTGTTCATACAGACATGTACACAAATTCTGTTTAGACAAACAGTGTAACTGACGTGACACAGCTGGCTATGACTGAACATATAAAACACATCTGTATAGTGTATGGTTCTGGCTGCTTCATACACACGCGTCCAGTCATAGGCCTGGGCACATCAGAAATGTTGCTTTCCTTGTTTGCTGCAGATATCAGACACTTTACCCCCCCCCCCCCCCCCCCCCCCCGCCTTCACTGCCTCCCTCTTGTACTCCACTTTGTCTCCTTACTCCGAGCGAAACCCGAAAGATGGACTGAACAATAAATCAGCAAATGTCAACAGTAAAATTAAATAAGTTGTTCAATTCATATGAACATTTAATAACAGACATGCTGCTTGTACTAGTCTGTAAATCCTAAACAAGACCCATGCAGGGAAAACCACCACCACTAGCACCTTAAACCCTCCACCCAGCCCTGACAGCCAGAAAGACCACTGACCCTGAGGGTTGCTGAGCGTGCCGTTCTTCACGGGCTGCGGTGTGGACAGTTTCTGGTCGGCCATCAGGTCCTCCACCCCTTCGTCCTTGGTGTGCTCGGAGAAGAAGTCCACCTCTTTGCTTTCCGGGGACGTGGGCTCTGCGTGGGCATCAATGTGCAGCTGAAACAACCAGCAACACTTGAGCAGCCTGGCTCTGGACTTCCCATGGCTGGGCCAGCATGGTCAGCTGACACAGGACATATGGTCACCAACCTCAACACACCCTTTCACACTGGGGGTCTGGTGTCAGGGAGTCTGTGTCACGAAGTCCAACAAGTTCTGTCACTCCTCTTCACAAACATTCTCTCCATGATCCCCCCCCCCCCCCCCTCCTTCCCTGTAAAGGACAGCTTTCACAACCCTTTTCAGTCATTACAGAGAACTTCTTAAAACTTATCAAACTTGTGTAAAAAACAACAACTGTTGTACCCATTCTTCACCAGGAGGAAGGGGTGGGGTGGGGGTGGGGATGGGGGGTAAACCTTCAAACAAAAACAACAAAAACCAAACAAAATTAGAAGTCTCACAGCTGAACGGCCACAGTGGGCAGCAAGCTCTTACGAGATCACTGCGTGTCTTTGGCACAGCTTTAGCTAAGACGCAGCCCACCTCTCTCCTTGCACCAGCCTAACCCTCTCTGTGTTGAAAACAGTACCACTACACTGCTGGGCAGACAGAGAGACTTTTCCAGCCTTAAAACTCTAACCCCTCGAGTGGTTCCAACCAATCAGTGTGCACTTCAGAGTCAAATGCTCTCACCATTCCACTACAACTGATCAGTGTGCACTTCACAGTCAAATGCTCTCACCATTCCACTACAACTAATCAGTGTGCGCTTCACAGTCAAAATGCTCTCATCATTCCACTACAACTAATCAGTGTGCACTTCACAGTCAAAATGCTCTCATCATTCCACTACAACTAATCAGTGTGCACTTCACAGTCAAAATGCTCTCACCATTCCACTACAACTAATCAGTGTGCGCTTCACATTCAAATGCTCTCTCCATTCCACTACAACTAATCAGTGTGCGCTTCACAGTCAAAATGCTCTCGCCAATCCACTACAGCACCCTCTTTCACCTGATACAGAATTGAGCAGTTCCAACTAATCAGTGTGCACTTCACAGTCAAAATGCTCTCACCATTCCACTACAGCACCCTCTTTCACCTGATACAGAATTGAGCAGTTCCAACTAATCAGTGTGCACTTCACAGTCAAAATGCTCTCACCATTCCACTACAGCACCCTCTTTCACCTGATACAGACAGGAAAGAAAAAGTCCTGTCATAGCACGGCCTCTTCTAATAAGGGTCGATCTTTACTGACAAGTATCACCATCACAGATCTGCTGTGAAAATGCCCTCCAGCACAACACCCCCGTTTTCACAAATTGTTCTTGACAGTCTTCAGTGCTACGATACACAAAAACCAGGCAACCAGGGAGACAACTCTCACTGATGCTTTCAATGTACTGAAGAATAGACAGAATTTCAACAGTCTTCTGTCAATTTACTGAAGGTATTTTTCTTTCTTACTCTCTCCCTCTTTCTCCCCTTACACCCTCTCAACTCATACAGAATCACAAAATCTACATTTCCATCTATATTCTAATCCTCAAACCAAAGATGCGTTCCTTTAATCAAAGAACAATTGTAAAACTGCTCTTTCATTCTTGTACTTCTGAATAAACAACAAAGCAACAAAAAAGGGACAATAAGAATCATCTCTTCACCCCACAAAATGGAATGGAACAAGGTGAATACATTTTGCTAGTAGCTGATATAAAACCATTCACCATAAAATGGAACAGGCCTATGTTAGTAACATAAAAAAACAAAAACAAACCGTAACACACTGCAATTTAATCATGAAGTTTTAGCTGCAATAATTTTCTGAAGGATTGCTAAATAATATGCGCATATATCATACACATGAAACACTAATAATTGTTAAGCACAAATGTGCGTCTCTGACGCATGAAATTCCCACAAAAACGTACCTAATTTTATCGTGACGCACTGATTTTCTCTTGTACGTATTACAACTCCGAGCAGCGTGTCACACAAAAGTGCTTTCGTCCTATCCGCCACGATCAAAGTGGTTAGAAACATAACTTTCCTCAGCGTTTTAGAACATTCTGAATAGATTAACAACTTCTGCCTGACAACTCTTCTCTATTGAAAAGCAAGAAGAGTCGTCAAAACAGACTACCCAGTCTACGATTGGACCATAAGATCATGTGATTCAGCTAAGTGTGAAAAGCATGAAAAACCTTATGAAATACAGCTTTTCAGAATCAAAATCGGCAGTTCAGCTGCAGCTTGCAGGCGAATGGAACAAAAGTCGAGCGAACTGTCATGACCAGTTCAGATAATTAAAATGGCTCCATTACAGACATACGAATGTGTTGCGCACTGTGCAAAAGTGGCCAGTCTACATGATTTCGTCAAAGGTTCCATGAATAATCAACACTTGCCTTTGTCACCAGGCTTCTGATGAGCATTGCACTGCGATTGGAATATGGTCAAGCAATAAACTATTTCAACACTGAAGGAAATGGTTCATGTAGTGGAAATTCTGTGATGATGATCGAAAAGGACATCCCACAAATCAAGTTTCACCGTTAAAATCCTCATAGTGCAGGTACTCGCATTTATTCATGTTAGTTGATAATACTTTACTCACACTGGAACTGGAATCTGAATGAATAGTTAGCACAATCTGGAATGTGCTACTACCTTATTTATTAGCACCTGTTTGCTTATCTATAAAAAAAAATTCTGTCTCTTTATGTTCTGTCTCTTTATGTAATGTATTTGTGTAGGCCAATGGGAGCATGCATGTGTGTGTGTGTGTGTGTGTGTGTGTGTGTGTGTGTGTGTGTGTGTATGTGAGTGTGTTTAGCTTTATTTTCTAGTAGTTATAAACGGTGACCCCCTACATATTTCTGTGACCCCCTGAAAATTTGGAAATAAATTTTTCACACCAAGTCTGACCTCCTAAGTTTAAGGAAATAATTATCACTGTAAAAGGATAAATGAAAAACAGAAACACTTCAATTGCATGACACACATAAATATGCAATACCTTACAACAACAACAACAACAACACACACACACACACAAAAGTAACCTCGTTTTTCACATCAGGTACAGAAGATAAACTATACCCTACACCTCAGCACTACCTAGTCCACAGGTGTCAAGAGGGACAGAATGACCTGGTCAGTCTTCTAACTACAAAACACATACAGCACTCAACATCATTTAAAACCGATACACAGCATACCAAGTCTTTCACTGGACTATAGGTGCACTTCTATCACTATAAGCCAGCCAAGCACAGGGGGCCTTTTCAGGGCTGTAACCACACTAAGGGAAAATGTCCATCCCCCCCCCCCCCACCCCCTCCCCCCCAAAAGAGACTAAAGAGGATAACACTGGCATAGTACCTTGCTTTATATACCATTATGACTAAACCATCATCACCATTCTTTAGTGCTGATGTAACCAGAATGTGCCAAGGGTGCCAGCCATTCCACTTCACTGTCTAACCTTGCTTTAATGAAAAACAGATCAATGCCACACATTCTCTCTCTCTCACAACCACGAACACACACATGTGCACACATGCCGACACACACACACAATCCGGAAAGTAAGACCAAAGCCAATAACAGGCAAACACAGGGTTTCTATGATGGTCAGCTGCTACAGATCCTCTGTAACACAGATAGCTAGACCAGAGCCACCAACAGACTCAACCCAGGGTGTGCTGTGGTGAACAACAGCTGTAGGTCCTATAACCAGGGTGCACACTTTCAAGCTCTACAACCCGTGTACAGACCTCTAAAGTACAGGACACAGAAGGCTGGAGTGCCCCACTGTCATTCCCACGCCAGCCACTATCTCTCCGTCAGCCAACCACTATCTCACCTTCAGCCAGCCACTATCTGACAGTCAGCCAGCCACTATCTGACAGCCAGCCAGCCACTATCTGACAGCCAGCCAGCCATTATCTGACAGCCACTATCTGACAGTCAGCCAGCCACTCACAGCCAGCCACTATCTGACAGCCAGCCAGCCACTATCTGACAGTCAACCACTATCTGACAGTCAGCCAGCCACTATCTGACAGCCAGCCACTATCTGACAGCCAGCCAGCCACTGTCTGACAGCCAGCCAGCCACTATCTGACAGTCAGCCAGCCACCATCTCACAGTCAGCCAGCCACTATCTCACAGCCAGCCAGCCACTATCTCACAGCCAGCCAGCCACTATCTCACAGTCAGCCAGTCGCTATCTCACAGTCAACCAGTCTGGATACAGTCCACCTGACATAACTGTCATACATCAAGCACTCTGTCACAGCATTGTTGACACATATCACACTAATGTTGACACATCTGTCAGTCACATCACTGTTGAAATACCTGACAGTTACACCACTGTTGACACATCTGATAGTCATATCACTGTTGAAACATCTGTCAGTCACATCACTGTTGACACATCTGATAGTCATATCACTGTTGAAACATCTGTCAGTCACATCACTGTTGACACATCTGATAGTCATATCACTGTTGAAACATCTGTCAGTCACATCACTGTTGACACATCTGATAGTCATATCACTGTTGAAACATCTGTCAGTCACATCACTGTTGAAATATCTGACAGTTACACCACTGTTGACACATCTGATAGTCATATCAACACCACTGTTGACACATCTGATAGTCATATCACTGTTGAAACATCTGTCAGTCACATCACTGTTGAAATACCTGACAGTTACACCACTGTTGACACATCTGATAGTCATATCACTGTTGAAACATCTGTCAGTCACATCACTGTTGAAATACCTGACAGTTACACCACTGTTGACACATCTGATAGTCATATCACTGTTGAAACATCTGTCAGTCACATCACTGTTGAAATACCTGACAGTTACACCACTGTTGACACATCTGATAGTCATATCACTGTTGAAACATCTGTCAGTCACATCACTGTTGAAATACCTGACAGTTACACCACTGTTGACACATCTGATAGTCATATCAACACCACTGTTGACACATCTGATAGTCATATCACTGTTGAAACATCTGTCAGTCACATCACTGTTGACACATCTGATAGTCATATCACTGTTGAAACATCTGTCAGTCATATCACTGTTGAAATACCTGACAGTTACACCACTGCTGACACATCTGATAGTCATATCACTGTTGAAACATCTGTCAGTCACATCACTGTTGAAATATCTGACAGTTACACCACTGTTGACACATCTGATAGTCATATCACTGTTGAAACATCTGTCAGTCACATCACTGTTGAAATATCTGACAGTTACACCACTGTTGACACATCTGATAGTCATATCACTGTTGAAACATCTGTCAGTCACATCACTGTTGAAATACCTGACAGTTACACCACTGCTGACACATCTGTCAGTCACCCCACTGTTGAGACAGAGATCTGTCACTCACACCACAGTTGACACATCTGTCAGTCACCCCACTGTTGACGCATCTGTCAGTCACCCCACTGTTGACACATCTGTCAGTCACCCACTGTTGACACATCTGTCAGTCACCCCACGGTTGACACATGTCTGTCACCCCATGTTGACACATGTGTCAGTCACCCACGGTTGACACATGGCAGTCACCCCACTGTTGACACATGTCAGTCACCCCACTGTTGACACATCTGTCAGTCACCCCACTGTTGACACATCTGCCAGTCACCCCACTGTTGACACATGTCAGTCACCCCACTACTGACACATGTGTCAGTCACCCCACTGTTGACTCATGCGACAGTCACATGACTATTGACACATCTGACAGTCACACCACAGTTGATGCACTGTCAGTCACACACACGCAGTTGACGCAGCTGACAGTCACACCACAGTTGACGCATCTGACAATAACACCACAGTTGACGCATCTGAGAGTCACACCACTGTTGACGCATCTGAGTCACACCACTGTTGACACATCTGAGTCACACCACTGTTGACACATCTGACACTTACACCACTGTTGATACATCTCACTGTCACACCACCGTCGACACATCTTACAGACACACCACTATTGACACATCTTACAGCACACACCACTGTCGACACATCTTACAGACACACCACTGTTGACACATCTTACAGACACACCACTGTCGACACATCTTACAGACACACCACTGTTGACACATCTTACAGACACACCACTGTCGACACATCTTACAGACACACCACTGTCGACACATCTTACAGACACACCACTGTCGACACATCTTACAGACACACCACTGTTCGACACATCTTACAGTACACACCACTGTCGACACATCTTACAGACACACCACTGTTGACACATCTTACAGTACACACCACTGTCGACACATCTTACAGACACACCACTGTTGACACATCTTACAGTCACACCACTGTCGACACATCTTACAGACACACCACTGTTGACACATCTTACAGACACACCACTGTCGACACATCTTACAGACACACCACTGTTGACACATCTTACAGACACACCACTGTCGACACATCTTACAGACACACCACTGTTGACACATCTGACAGTCACACCACTGTTGACACATCTGGCAGTCACACCACTGTAGACGCACGCATCTGTCAGTCACCCCACTGTTGACACATATGGCAGTCAGCACAAATGAAGCATCTGACAGTCACACCACATTTGACTCATCTGTCAGTCACAGCACACATGAAGCATTATCAGTCACAGCACAAATCAAGCATTTGACTGTCACAGCACAGCTGAAGCATCTCACAATCACACCACAACTGAAACATCTGACAACCAAAGCACAACTGAAACATCTGATAGTCACAGAACAACTGAAACATCTGACAATCACACCAACACTGAAACATCTGACAGTCACAGCACAGCTGAAGCATCTGACAATCACAGCACAACTGAAACATCTGACAGTCACAGCACAGCTGAAGCATCTCATAATCACACCACAACTAAAACATCTGCCAATCACACCACAACTGAAACATCTGACAGTCACAGCACAACTGAAACATCTGACAGTCACAGCACAACTGAAACATCTGACAGTCACAGCACAACTGAAACATCTGACAATCACACCACAACTGAAACATCTGACAGTCACACCACAACCGAAACATCCGACAGTCACAGCACAACTAAAACATCTGACAATCACATCACAACTGAAACATCTGACAATCACACCACAACTAAAACATCTGAGTCACAGCACAACCAAGCATCTGACAGTCACACCACAACTGAAATATCTGACACACCACAACTGAAACATCTGACAATCACACAACTGAAACATCTGACAATCACACCACAACTGAAACATCTGACAGTCACAGCACAACTGAAACATCTGACAATTGTACTACAACTGAAACATCTGACAATCGCACCACAACTGAAACATGTGACAGTCACACCACAACCAAGCATCTGACAGTCACAACACAACTGAAACAACTGACAATCACACAACTGAAACATCTGACAATCACAACACAACTGAAACATCTGACAGTCACAACACAACTGAAACATCTGACAATCACACCACAACTCAAACATCTGACAATCACACCTTGACTGAAACATCTGACAATCACACCACAACTCAAACATCTGACAATCACACCACAACTCAAACATCTGACAATTGCACTACAACTGAAACATCTGACAATCATACCACAGCTAAAACATCTGATAATCACACAACTGAAGCATCTGACAGTCACACCACAACTGAAACATCCTACAATCACACCACAACTGTGGCATCTGGCAATCATACCACAGCTGACAGTCACCCCACAGTTGACACATCTGACAGTCACAGCACAACCAAGCATCTGACAGTCACACCACAACTGAAACATCTGACAATCACACCACAACTGAAACATCTGACAATAACACCACAACTCAAACATCTGACAGCCACAGCACAACTGAAACATCTGCTATTGCACTACAACTGAAACATCTGACAATCATACCACAGCTAAAACATCTGATAATCACACAACTGAAGCATCTGACAGTCACACCACAACTGAAACATCCTACAATCACACCACAACTGTGGCATCTGGCAATCATACCACAGCTGACAGTCACACCATAGTTGACACATCTGACAGTCACAGCACAACCAAGCATCTGACAGTCACACCAGAACTGAAACATCTGACAGTCACAGCACAACTGAAACATCTGAAAATCACACAACTGAAGCATCTGACAGTCACACCACAACTGAAACATCCAACAATCACACCACAACTGAAGCATCTGACAATCATACCACAGCTGACACATATAACAGTCACAGCACAGCTGACCCATCTGACAGTCATACCACAGCTAACACATCTGACAATCATACCACAGCTAACACATCTGACAATCATACCACAGCTGACACATCTGACAGTCATACCACAGCTGACCCATCTGACAGTCATACTACAGCTGACACACCTGGCAGACATACCACAGCTGACACATCTGACAGTCAAACCACAGCTGACCCATCTGACAGTCAGTCATACCACAGCTGACCCATCTGACAGTCATACCACAGCTGACCCATCTGACAGTCATACCACA
Source organism: Conus canariensis (assembly GCA_033310375.1). NCBI lineage: Eukaryota > Metazoa > Mollusca > Gastropoda > Neogastropoda > Conidae > Conus > Conus canariensis. Next base: position 2,206,658 of record CM065727.1, read on the forward strand.
GCTGACACATCTGCGAGTCATACCACAGCTGACACATCTGACAGTCATACCACAGCTGACACATCTGAGAGTCACAGCACTAGGACGTGCTGGCTGTGGCCATGAAGAATGTACACCACTGCTTTGCAGGGGATACTGGCCAAGACTGAAGCAGGAAGTGGACGGAGTTCTGGGCCTATCACTGTAAACCTGGATGAGTTATTCTGATAACTATCAAGCTCTGTATAATCCTTCTTCACCAAACCCTATCCCATCCACCCCACGCCTTTCCTCCACAAAACGTGAACACAAAGTGAAAACTGAGCTTCAACTGTGAAGAATAATCTTTTAGAAAAACTGCAGATTTGAAAATAAGAAAAAAAAAGAAAAAAAAACAAAACTAAACAGAAAAGGAAGAGGCATAAACACTGGCCACATGCAAGGTTGTGAATTCTTTAACAGTAGAAACGGTTAGCATTCATAATGTTCATAAACACAAAGTATTTGTAATGTTCAAAAATACAAAGAAAACAAAGCCACCGGTGACTCCACAAAATAGATCAAAATGGCAATGGAAATTCACAATTCAAAAACTTCAACTTTCAAGACAATAAAAATCAACAGTTCACATACTTCTAATTAACATTTCACATACTTCTAAGTTTCACTGACATAAATCCAAAAAGACAGAAATGAGAATGTAAAACAGGCAATGTATATAACAGAAATGCAATGAGGGGGCTGGAATAATTCTGAGGTAGAGCGCCGGACTCGTAATTTTGGTGATTCTAGGGTTGTGGGTTCAAATCTCCGTCAGGCTGTTTCAGTACAGAGGAATTTTTCCCTTGGAGTTAACACTGGTTCTGACTCCATTTCCCTTACAGTCTTTCAAATGAGACTATAAACCGAGGTTCCGTGTGTGAACACACGCATAACATCATGAACACATGTAAAATCCCATCACCAACTGTTGGAAGAGGAGGCCAGTTTGGCCGTTGGTATGGATGACACATTACACATAGCATGCACTCTGCGTGAAAAATGGAAAGAATGAAGGAAGTAAGGAAACTGAGTGAATGATACTGAACGATACTGACTGGATGACACGGGAAACGACTGAATGAAGCGCCAACTGGCAGCTCTTCAGTCGGCACTACCCAGGGAGGCAGCCTGTTTTGTGAACGAGTGTGGATTGTAAAGCGCTTAGAGCTTGGTCTCTAGCCAAGGATAGGTGCTATATAAGTGTTCATAATAATAATAATAATAATAATGAAGCCAATGCACATGTCAATTCATGGAAACATGTCACCTGAGAATTACTGAATATTTCAACAAGAGAATTACTGAATATTTCGACTGAAGAGAAGTACTGAATATTTCAACTCAACTAACACAATGCCGAGGAGCTGCTATCTGGCAGGCCTAAAGATGCCATGTAAAATCTGTGAGCTGCTGACTGATTTGCTGACATAAACCCACAGTAAAATCTTAAGCTGTCATCCAGCAGGCCTAAAGATACACTGTGTAATGACTGTTGTCTGACAGGCCTAAAGATACATTGTGTAATGACTGTTGTCTGACAGGCCTAAAGATACATTGTGTAATGACTGTTGTCTGACAGGCCTAAAGATACATTGTGTTATGACTGTTGTCTGACAGGCCTAAAGATACATTGTGTAATGACTGTTGTCTGACAGGCCTAAAGATACATTGTGTAATGACTGTTGTCTGACAGGCCTAAAGATACGTTGTGTAATGACTGTTGTCTGACAGGCCTAAAGATACACTGTGTTATGACTGTTGTCTGGCAGGCCTAAAGATACACTGTTACGACTGTTGTCTGACAAGCCTACAGATACATTGTGTTATGACTGTTGTCTGACAGGCCTACAGATACATTGTGTTATGACTGTTGTCTGACAGGCCTACAGATACATTGTGTAATGACTATTGTCTGGCAGGCCTAAAGATACACTGTGTAATGACTGTTGTCTGACAGGCCTAAAGATACATTGTGTAATGACTGTTGTCTGACAGGCCTAAAGACACATTGTGTAATGACTGTTGTCTGACAGGCCTAAAGATACATTGTGTTATGACTGTTGTCTGGCAGGCCTAAAGATACATTGTGTAATGACTGTTGTCTGACAGGCCTAAAGATACATCGTGTTATGACTGCTGTCTGACAGGCCTACAGATACATTGTGTTATGACTGCTGTCTGACAGGCCTAAAGATACATTGTGTTATGATTGTTGTCTGACAGGCCTAAAGATACATTGTGTAATGACTGTTGTCTGACAGGCCTAAAGATACACTGTGTTATGACTGTTGTCTGGCAGGCCTAAAGACACATTGTGTAATGACTGTTGTCTGACAGGCCTAAAGATACATTGTGTTATGATTGTTGTCTGGCAGGCCTACAGATACATTGTGTTACGACTGTTGTCTGGCAGGCCAAAAGATACATTGTGTAAAAACTGTAAGCGGTTATCTGACAGGCTTTAGATACTTTGTGTAACAACTGTAAGCTGTTATCTGACAGGCCTAAAGTTACATTAAAGTTACAAAGTGTAACAACTGTAAGCTGTTACTGACAGTGCAGGCCTAATGAGACATTGTGTAATGGCTTAAGCTGTTGTCTGACAGGCCTTAAGATACATTGTGTAACAACTGTAAGAAGTTGTCTGACAGGCCTAAAGATACATTAGGTAACAACTGTAAGCTGTTGGCTGACAGGCCTAAATACATTGTGAAACAGCTGTAAGCTGTTATCTGACAGGCCTAAAGTTACATTAAAGTTACAAAGTGTAACAACTGTAAGCTGTTACTGACAGTGCAGGCCTAATGAGACATTGTGTAATGGCTTAAGCTGTTGTCTGACAGGCCTTAAGATACATTGTGTAACAACTGTAAGAAGTTGTCTGACAGGCCTATAGATACATTAGGCAACAACTGTAAGCTGTTGGCTGACAGGCCTAAATACATTGTGAAACAACTGTAAGCTGTTATCTGACAAGCCTTAAGGTACATTGTGTAACAACTGTAAGAAGTTGTCTGACAGGCCTTAAGATACTCTGTGAAACTGTAAGCTGCTATCTGGCAGGCCTGAAGTTACATTGTGTAACGACTGTAAGCTGTTGCCTGACAGGCCTAAAGTTACACTGTGCAACAACTGCAAGTTGTTATCTGACAGGCCTAAAGTTACATTGTGTAACAACTGTAAGCTGTTACCTGACAGTCTAAAATTATATTTTGTAATGACAGTAAGCTGTTGTCTGGCAGGCCTAATGATACATTGTGTAAAGACTGTAAGCTGTTGTCTTACAGGCCTAAAGACACAGTGTATAAATGCTGTGAGCTGCTATGTGATTTGATTACATACACCCAGTGTAAAATCTGTAAGCTGCTGTCAGTTGATTACATAAACCCAGTATAAAATCTGTAAGCTTCTGTGTGATTTGACTACATAAACCCAGTGTAAAATCTGTAAGCTGCTGCCTGATTTATTACATAAAAACCAGTGTAAAATCTATAAGCTGCTCTCTGAGCTGATCTCTGAAACTCACAGTGAAGTCTGTGAACTGCTGTCAGATTTGACAACAGAAACAGAGTAAAGTCTGTGAACTGCTGTCAGATTTGACAACAGAAACACAGTAAAGTCTGTGAAATGCTGTCAGATTTGACAACAGAAACTCAGAGTAAAGTCTGTGAACTGCTGTCAGATTTGATAACAGAAACTCAGCGTTGTGAACTGCTGTCAGATTTGACAACAGAAACTCAGAGTAAAGTCTGTGAACTGCTGTCAGATTTGATAACAGAAACTCAGCGTTGTGAACTGCTGTCAGATTTGACAACAGAAACTCAGAGTTAAGTCTGTGAACTGCGGTCAGATTTGACAACAGAAACATAGTAAAGTCTGTGAACTGCTGTCAGATTTGACATCAGAACTCACAGTGAAGTCTGTGAACTGCTGTCAGATCTGACAACAAAAACTCACAGTGAAATCTGTGAACTGCTGTCAGATCTGACAACAGAAACTCACAGTAAAGTCTGTGAACTGCTGTCAGATTTGACAACAGAAACTCTGAGTGAAGTCCGTGAACTGCTGTCAGATTTGACAACAGAAACTCAGAGTAAAGTCTGTGAACTGCTGTCAGATCTGACAACAGAAACTCAGAGTAAAGTCTGTGAACTGCTGTCAGATCTGACAACAGAAACTCTGAGTGAAGTCTGTGAACTGCTGTCAGATTTGACAACAGAAACTCAGAGAAAAGTCTGTGAACTGCTGTCAGATTTGACAACAGAAACTCACAGTAAAGTCTGTGAACTGCTGTCAGATTTGACAACAGAAACTCACAGTGAAGTCTGTGAACTGCTGTCACATTTGACAACAGAAACTGAGAGTAAAGTCTGTGAACTGCTGTCAGATTTGACAACAGAAACTCACAGTGAAGTCTGTGAATTGCTGTCAGATTTGACAACAGAAACTCACAGTAAAGTCTGTGAACTGCTGTCAGATTTGACAACAGAAACTGAGAGTGAAGTCTGTGAACTGCTGTCAGATCTGACAACAGAAACTGAGAGTGAAGTCTGTGAACTGCTGTCAGATCTGACAACAGAAACTGAGAGTGAAGTCTGTGAACTGCTGTCAGATCTGACAACAGAAACTGAGAGTGAAGTCTGTGAACTGCTGTCAGATCTGACAACAGAAACTGAGAGTGAAGTCTGTGAACTGCTGTCAGATCTGACAACAGAAACTCAGAGTAAAGTCTGTGAACTGCTGTCTGATTTGCCTGCTGAAAACTAATGCAAGGCTCTGAACTGTTGTCCAACTTACCTGCTGAAGCCCAAAGTGAAGCCCTGAGTTTTGGTCCAATTTATCTGCTGAAGCCCAAAGTGAAGCCCTGAGTTTTGGTCCAATTTATCTGCTGAAGCAAAAGCCAGCCCCTGAGCTGCTGTTTGATTTAATCACTGAAACCCAAGGTGAGGCCTTAGCTGCTGTTTGATTTATTTACTGAAACCCAAGGTGAAGCCTTAGCTGCTGTTTGATTTATTCACTGAAACCCATGGTGAAGCCTTAGCTGCTGTTTGATTTATTTACTGAAACCCAAGGTGAAGCCTTAGCTGCTGTTTGATTTATTTACTGAAACCCATGGCGAAGCCTTAGCTGCTGTTTGATTTATTTACTGAAACCCAAGGTGAAGCCTTAGCTGCTGTTTGATTTATTCACTGAAACCCATGGTGAAGCCTTAGCTGCTGTTTGATTTATTTACTGAAACCCAAGGTGAAGCCTTAGCTGCTGTTTGATTTATTTACTGAAACCCATGGTGAAGCCTTAGCTGATTTTGATTTATTCACTGAAACCCAAGGTGAAGCCTTAGCTGATTTTGATTTAATCACTGAAACCCAAGGTGAGGCCTTAGCTGATTTTGATTTATTCACTGAAACCCAAGGTGAAGCCTTAGCTGATTTTGATTTATTCACTGAAACCCAAGGTGAAGCCTTAGCTGATTTTGATTTATTCACTGAAACCCATGGTGAAGCCTGAGCTGCTGTTTGATTTATTCACTGAAACCCATGGTGAAGCCTTAGCTGATTTTGATTTATTTACTGAAACCCAAGGTGAAGCCTTAGCTGATGTTTGATTTATATGGTGAAACCCATTGTGAAACTCAGAGCTGTTGTCTACTTTACCAGCTGAAGTTATGGTGAAGCCTGTAACTTTTTGTCTGAAGCCCACAATGAACTATTGTATGATTTACTTTCTGATACCTACGGTGAAGCCTTTGAACTATTCTCTCACTTACCTGCTGAGGCCCAAAGTGAAGCCTATAAAATAACTCTCTGATTCATCGACTGAAGCCTTGGCTAAAGCCAGTGAAATAATGTCTGATTTATCTGCTGAAGCCCTAGGTGAAGCCTGTGAAATATTGTCCGATTTATCTGCTGAAGCCCTAGGTGAAGCCTGTAAAATATTGTCTGATTTATCGACTGAAGCCTTGGCTAAAGCCAGTGAAATATTGCCCGATTTATCTGCTGAAGCCCTAGGTGAAGCCTGTGAAATATTGTCTGATTTATCAGCTGAAGCCCTGGGTGAAGCCTATGAAATATTGTCTGATTTATCTGCTGAAGCCCTGGTGAAGCCTATGAAATATTGTCCAATTTACCTACAGAAGCCCTGGTTGAAGCCTATGAAATATTGTCTGATTTACCTACAGAAGCCCTGGGTGAACCCTATGAAATATTGTCTGATTTACCTACAGAAGCCCTGGGTGTAGCCAGTGAAATATTGTCTGATTTATCGACAAAAGCCCTGGGTGAAGCCTATGAAATATTGTCTGATTTACCTGCTGAAGCCCCGGTCAAGCCTATGGAAAAGATTTACCTGCTGAGAGCAAGGTGAAACCTGTTAGCTATTGTCTGATTTACCTGCTGAAGCCCCGGTCAAGCCTATGGAAAAGATTTACCGGCTGAGAGCCAGGTGAAACCTGTTAGCTATTGTCTGATTTACCTGCTGAAGACAAGTGAGCTACTGTCTGATTTACCTGCTGAGGGCAAGGTGAAGTGTTAGCTATTGTCTGATTTACCTGCTGAGGGCAAGGTGAAGTGTTAGCTATTGTCTGATTTACCTGCTGAGGGCAAGGTGAAGTGTTAGCTATTGTCTGATTTACCTGCTGAGGGCAAGGTGAAGTGTTAGCTATTGTCTGATTTACCTGCTGAGGGCAAGGTGAAGTGTTAGCTATTGTCTGATTTACCTGCTGAGGGCAAGGTGAAGTGTTAGCTATTGTCTGATTTACCTGCTGAGGGCAAGGTGAAGTGTTAGCTATTGTCTGATTTACCTGCTGAGGGCAAGGTGAAGTGTTAGCTATTGTCTGATTTACCTGCTGAGGGCATGGTGACGTGTTAGCTATTGTCTGATTTACCTGCTGAGGGCAAGGTGAAGTCTGACTATTGTCTGATTTACCTGCTGAGGGCATGGTGACGTGTTAGCTATTGTCTGATTTACCTGCTGAGGGCAAGGTGAAGTGTTAGCTATTGTCTGATTTACCTGCTGAGGGCAAGGTGAAGTGTTAGCTATTGTCTGATTTACCTGCTGAGGGCAAGGTGAAGTGTTAGCTATTGTCTGATTTACCTGCTGAGGGCAAGGTGAAGTGTTAGCGTTTGTCTGATTTACCTGCTGAGGGCAAGGTGAAGTGTTAGCTATTGTCTGATTTACCTGCTGAGGGCAAGGTGACTTGTTAGCTATTGTCTGATTTACCTGCTGAGGGCATGGTGACGTGTTAGCTATTGTCTGATTTACCTGCTGAGGGCAAGGTGAAGTGTTAGCTATTGTCTGATTTACCTGCTGAGGGCAAGGTGAAGTCTGAACTATTGTCTGATTTACCTGCTGAGGGCAAGGTGAACTGTTAGCTATCGTCAGATTTACCTGCTGAGGGCAAGGTGAAGCTGTGTCAGGTGTGTGCCTGATGTAGTCTCATGACCCCAAGAGTGAGGCCCGACTTACTCTGGCCTGTCATGTGATGGTCCTACATAGGCCAGAGCTATGTGGGCATCAAACACAGTGTGCACTCCTCTCTTACACTGAGCGCCTGCCAGTCAGTCAGGCTGGAAGGCGTCTCCCCTACCTTTCCACAGTGCCAGAGTCAGGTCATCAGGAGGGAGGGATGTCGCACACATCACTATAAACTATCTACCATAACTCTCGCTCTGTGTCTGAAGCATGATACAGTGATAGCAGACTGTGGGAAAACGCAACACAACAGGGGCAGGGATCAAGCTGGCATCAAAATGAAAAGGGAGTGTCAGAGACAGCACTATGTAAAAAAGCAACCCCCCCCCCCCCCCCCCCCCCCCCCCGGTCTGTTCACCAGGTGAAAAAGTTCAATTTCCTCGGACTGGTGTGGGTTCCCTTTCACCCGTCCCATTTCTTCATGTGCTGCTCAGTACACATGGTTCATTCCTACCAAAAAATGTCTCATTCTCAAGTCGTCATGCTTTCAACATCGACATTTCAACAGCAACAATATAGATAGTGATGCATATAACTTCACTTCTGCCATGGAATAAATCAGGTTTTCAGATCTGTTACAAATGATTATGGGTCAAACCCAGCACTTCCATGACAACCCTTGCCCTACCATGTGGATGCCAGGCCACACAGAGCAACACAGCTGGCAAACAGAGCTGCAAGATGTATTCATGGCCCACAACTGGACAAAGCACAGGTTCAATAGGAATGGGGCAAGCTGTTAGTAAGTGGACCAGCAAAAAGGAAAAAAGCTCTAATGTGTCCCAGTATCACAGTTAGCAGAACTCAGATGTGCGGAGTAACATGGTAGCAGGAGGATATAAGGTTGCCAATAGAAACTATTCTGCCAGTGTCAGCCCTCTTCAACAAACCTTACGCTTTCCATCCTCTTCAAAGACCGCCTGTCAATCAAAATGTCAGTCCACATCAACTGACATGTCAACTCACACCACACATCACTGGCAATGGCATTCTTACAAAGTCACCATGAGTGAATGTCAATCAAAGAGCCAGTCCACATCAACTGACATGTCAACTCACACCACACATCACTGGCAATGGCATTCTTACAAAGTCACCATGACCAACTGTCAATCACAATGCCAGTCCACATTAGTGATTAACTGACATGTCAACACCACACATCACTGGCAATGGCATTCTTACAAAGTCACCATGAGTGAATGTCAATCAAAGTGCCAGTCCACATCAACTGACATGTCAACACCACACATCACTGGCAATGGCATGCTTACAAAGTCACCATGAGTGAATGTCAATCAAAGTGCCAGTCCACATCAACTGACATGTCAACACCACACATCACTGGCAATGGCATGCTTACAAAGTCACCATGAGTGAATGTCAATCAAAGTGTCAGCCCACATCAACTGACATGTCAACACCACACATCACTGGCAATGGCATTCTTACAAAGTCACCATGAGTGAATGTCAATCGAAGTGCCAGCCCACATCAGCTGACATGTCAACATCACACATCACTGGCAAAGGCATTCTTACAAAGTCACCATGAGTGAATGTCAATCAAAGAGCCAGTCCACATCAGCTGACAAGTCAACACCACACATCACTGGCAATCTAACACAGTCACCATGACCAACTGTCAATCACAATGCCAGTCCACATCAGTGATTAACTGACATGTCATCACCACACATCACTGCCAATGGCATTGTAACAGTCATCATGACTGAATGTCAATCAAAGTGCCAGTCCAAATCAACTGACATGTCAACACCACACATCACTGGCAATGGCATTGTAACACAGTCATGACTGAATGTCAATCAAAGTGCCAGCCCACATCAACTGACATGTCAGCACCACACATCACTGGCAGTCACCATGACTCATGGTCACAGTGCCAGCACATATCAAGCATTGCCCCACATTACCGTTTCGCCTTATTCAGCCTGTCCACCCTACTCCTCTCACCTTTCAATCTGCCCTGTTCTGTCCCTGCCCAGCAGAATTGCCCACCCCACTTTTATTCTTCCAGGGACAAAAACCTCCAACATCAGGGACTCACCATGTCTTTCATGGACACGACAACTGTGTAAACAAATTATCCCTTGTGGCTAAAGGAGACGCCGCTGTGCAGCAAAAAAAGAATAAACTCTCCTTTATTTACATTATGTATACTAACTTGGAGCAGACTGACAAGTCTACTGAAACTGAAGGGACCTGTACAAGGTATTCTTTTTTCTTCTCATTTTGACGGCGACTGAGCTATTTTTTTCATAAAGGACTACATGGACAAGTGGTCATTCATCACGTCTGGGAAAAAGAGCAATTGTCATGTCCATGTGGAGAGAAAGACTGTAGGGTCATTCTAAAGGTATCAAAACAGGGCAGATCAGTAGCGAAGTGGGAAATGGCAGACCAGCGGAATAGGGCGAAGGGCAATTAAAAGGTTAACTGCAAGGTACAAACACACCACTGGCAATCACAAATGCAGTCACACTGACTACCTACTAAGCAGACTGACGCCTACACATGAGCTGTAAGCTTTGCTAAAAACAACACATCACTACCATTCTACTACATTCATAATGACTGCTTATCAGTCAATGTATCTGCACATATCTTTAAGGTCAACAGACGCTGGTCTTTGATGTAAGTACAAACAACAAAAACACACTTCTACAACAAAAATAAACTATGCTCTATGCACTGGGGCTTTGGTTTATGTACAAACAATAAAAACACGCTTCTTCTGCAACAAAAGTAAACCACCTTTTAATCATGGCAGGGACAGCAAACCGCTGTCGCTTATTACATTAGTAAGCCACGGTATAGTATGTGTAATTAAGACTATGCTTTAATCACTCCAGTTTTGCAGAGGACAAGAGAAAGAGAGGCGTAGTTATGGGATTGGCGAGAAAACAACATATATCTGCATTTCAGTCTTGCTGAAGAAAAGAGAGAACACACACAGACACACACACACACACACACACACACACACACACACACATGCTAACACATACTCACATACATGCAAACATACTCACACACACATCTACATATGAGTGCATGTACATACACCATCTCACATACCTTTGTGCCATGAAGTCGCATTGCATGCTGGGCCTGACTGAGCAGCTTGTCACGATACATCCGTGCGGCACGACTGTTGTACTTCTGCTGAGCATCTGATGTTGTGCAACCATGGTCGTTGAAAAACACACGCTGTTCAACAGAAATGGATAGGCGCCTTAGTAACAGGTAATACCGTGCAAGATAAATCAGACAGTGGAAATACACAGTGATAAATCTAAGCTAAAGGGCACAGCAGCGCCTACAGACTTCCCCCTAGTTGAACAAATTTTCTTACATCAATACAACCCCACTGCATACCTCAATCCAGTATATATGATCTCTTAACAGCTCTCCAAAACTATCACTGATACACATATCAAAACTGTTTCCACTCAACTGTCTCCTCACATAATCTATGACACACTATGGTGGTGAAGCAGGTTTTTCCTCTTTTGGTACTGGGTAGTGTCTGAATAAATATCAACCATCATCAGAACAAAATATCAAGCATCACCACTACATACAAAAAAAAACCCACCTCACATTACAACAGACTAGGAATCAGCATACAATCTTTTTTCACATTTAAACATTGTTAACATACACTGACATTGCCAAAACAGTTTATGTCCATGTACAAAAATTGTATTTTTTCACTGTTAAGCATTTAAGTACTCTGAAAAAGCCAAAAGTAAAAAAAACAAGACATACTTAATCAGCAGTCATAAGCATAAGAAAGAGCCAAAACGGAAAACGGACACACCAACTTTTCTTTTTCATTGCTATGTGCCCAAACTGGAAATGAACATTCACACAGAATAATTTGTCCCATTAAAATGAGCATCAAAGTACATTCAAAGTGCCAAAACTGAAAATGGACATACACATATTTTTGACCATTAATATGGGTTTCTGTTTTTACGTAACGAACCACGTTTAGCAACAGCACTTCCCCATGCGCTTACTCACTTACAACTGTTTGTTTCTAAACAGCTATATACCTACGGTTTTGCGTTGATGTGTCGAATGTTTTTCTTCACATTACCAATTATGTTTCTTCACAACCATTCAAACAATGTAAGATAACAAATTGCCTTCAAATACATCTGGGCATCACACTGTCCTGTCCTTTGTCCCTATTCCTAAACCAGCAAGATAACAGCTGTACTCACGGCGCTGGAGTTGCCGCCGATCTGCATGGCCCTGAGCTGCAGCCAGGACCAGTTGGTGTCCAGGTTGGTGGACTTGATGAAGGTCAGGTGCACCCCCAGGGAGCGGTGCACCGCCGAGCAGTCGATGCACAGGAACACCCCATAGGTGCAGCTGGCCCAGGTGGGGTTGTTGTTGCCACAGTCAAAACATTGCTGCAACAGGTGGTTTTCAAGGAATAACGACGACTGCATCATTCAAATCATTTTCTTTATAGCTTTGTCAAATGCTGGGGCCACTTCCTCAAATATATTTTATTTCAAGTGATTTAACTTTCTAAAAAGAAAAAAAAAAAAAATTTAAACAAACAAAACAAAAAAAGGAAAAAACATCCATGGACCCTTTCTTCGCAATATACGAAAATTGTTTTAAAATCTGTCTACCATAAAAAAGTATATCAACGATTTTTTTTTTTTTTTTTTAATCTCTTTCAGGAACTAAAAATGACATTTGATGGGTAAGTATCATGTATGATGTAATTTCCAACACATATAAGAACATGTTTTATCATTTCCAACACATATAAGAACATGTTTTATAGTGAGTGGTACATTGTATGGAAAGAACACAGTGCTTAATGACCTTTTAAACAATAACAAGAGGGTGTACAAGGAGTGGCCTGTAAGTAATCAGTACAAAACCTTTCTTCTTTACAGCCACCAGTGGCACATAGCAAAAACTCGAGGTCTGAACAGATCTGAAAGAGACTGTTGTCCATCTGGGAGTTCCACTCCATCTTGCTAGAGCTCTTTGGCATTTATAAGTCTGAACTTTGGGTTTCAGACTGATGCAAGGGATTGAGAGTCTGTACAGTGGTTTATTTGCGGCAACTGGCATTCTTGGCAAGTGGAAAAGTTAATAAACTCAAGTCAACTAATGAAAAATATGACCACTCTCGTTAAAACATTGCTAGACAAGTCTGTTTCAATATACTCAAATAAAATAATATGTAAATTACTGGTGCCACCTTTAAGATATTGCTGGAGAAAATTCTTTGAATAGAATCTATTGAAAATAAACTATCATTACAATACACATGACAGAATTTAATAGATTTATCGCAAAAAAACCACCACCAAGACTGGAGTTAGAATACTTTTGCAAGGCTGCTTCATTGCTGCGTCCCTTCCCCTCCTTTTCATTTCTTTTTTTATTTTTTCATGCTTTTTTCATGCTTTTCCAAAATTAAATGTTGAATTTCTTGACAGTCCAAACCTATTTGGGAAAAAGTTGAAATCAATAAATATCCTTAAATTACATGATACAAATAATCTGGTCAGCCTTTTTTCCCCCATTTTTTTCACCAGTACCTTTTTCAGGTTTTAATACCATTACAAATTAGACGGCAGAAAAAAAGTCTCAAATTCTGTGGCCTTTCATGCCCTGCTCTCATGGTGTCTCAATTTTGATGTCCTCTCCATGCCTATGGGTTTGGTTTGATTCCAAAGGGGTCACAATAATTGGCAAATTCATGGAGGCTGTCGCTGGATGGACATGGTGGCGCCCTCTGGAGGGAGAGCTCACCCATGCCGGCTCTGCAACTAAGCAATTATTGTCATCAGTAGGGGACTTAGTACATGGTGTCCTGTGTATGTTGGATAAAAACAGGCACCACTGAAGACCACCAAAATGACTTGGCAGCAGTGAGTGTCTCCTCCCGTGAAGTGCCTCTAGACGGCATGATATGTCTGTTCTGAGATATAAAAAAATAAAACAAAAAAACTTGCCCTCACAAACTGTCAAACTTTACCAAACCACAAGTTTTCAATTAAAACATGTTATTCTTACAATTATCTTTTGTAAGAAAATGACAGAGTACATTCATCTCTTCAATTCGATGTGGTAATGAGTCAATAATATTTTATTAAAATTGTTGTATTTAGTATTTTGCTCTGCTGTTGTAGCAAACATGCCAAATCTGCAGATAAAATTTACAAAGACTCAAAGAATGTTTGTTTGCTACGGAGCTATTTAATCTTATTTGCCTGTAGTAATACTAACTGCTAACTTGGAGAGGGAGATGAAATGAAACTGATCACTAACACTCCACTCTCACTCCCGTGTCTTTTCTTCTTTCCTATAGCAACAAACATGCATGCTTCATAGACACACAGCCTTCACAGACAGGTCTCCTCCTACTTCCTTCAATGCCTGCATGATATATGATCTCATGAATGCCAGTCCTTACATTGAAAACCCTTCAGTAACCAGCATAAACGCCTCTCGTGGTCTGAGATGTAATATCATCACATAGAAGAATAAAGTACCACAGACCTGTAGCAAAAACGGTCAGTGATACTGATAGTGATTTTCTGTCAATCTAATGGTTCACTTGCAAAATCCACAAAACAAAAACACAAACAAATCGGTGTTGAAAAATGCCATCTAGTGATCTAGATACTCTCTGACTCACTGAAACAAACGCGGACAGGGGAGTGAGAATGTTCCGTCTGCTTCAGACCACTTGCCCTCAAACCCTCCACCCTGGTTTCCGTAACTTCTGACATTCACACTGACTGACAATGTTTGGATGTGTACGAATTAGTTGATAGACTTGTACACCATTAAATCATATTACAGTGTCCGAAAGTAACTTCAAGACTAACAATCACAAAAATTAATAGGTCCTGTGATGGAAGTGTGACACACGAGGTAACAGGACACGTCGAATAGAAACACTCAACTTTCAAGATCTGGTACAGGATTGAACAAAAAAAAGTCAACAATGTACCCCCATCAATCAACATGTGTAATGTCATGTTGTTTCTCTTACCTTAAAGAGTATTTGTTTTAGAATGAAACTTACTTTATTAGTCGGAATGGATCGTAATCTTTTAAAAATAGCGGTGATATCTGCCTTGCTGGGTTGGTCTGCCATGTTGGTGACGTTTCTTCCAGCCGAAATAGTGAGTCACGTGAACAAGTTGCACACGTAGGCTACGGAGTGAAGAGCAAACGACTTTTTTATTCGTCCGTAGACCCGATGCGCCTTAGAGAAGACTTGTTTAGATATGGCGGTTGTCGTTATAAAAGAAATGACTGTTCCGTCTCTGTTTAAAAAGTAAGTGAAGACAGCTTCATCATTTTCATTTCTTGCGCATACAGGTCTGTGTTTTTTTGTTGCTCTGTTTTTGAAGGCATGAATCCAAGTAATGGTCTTTTTTTTTCTTTTTTAAAGTTTTATGTTGTGGACAAGAGAAGAGCAGTTTGGAAACATCAAGCAGTTTTTATGACTTGCCCGTTCATCCTATAGCAGCTCAGCAAAAAGCCAGTCGAACAGCCGAGCAACTGTAGGCATTATCAAGGCTGTAACTTTGGAACTAGAAACCAATTATCATTTATTGACCACGCTGAAAATGCTGCAACGCAGTTTGTTCCATGTACTATTCAGATATAAGAGGAAACCAGGAAAAAAAAAAAAAAAAAAAGTGGAAACTGAATGACAGCATGCTGGTGATGCAAAGCGACTTCAGTGATATTGTGACTGCAAAAGTGCTGATAGGCATGACAATGAAACTTCTACACCAGGCATACTACACTCATGTGTACACACACACACACACACACACACACACACACACACACACACACACACACACACACAGAGTCTCTCTCTCTGGCACTTCACAGCATGCTACTCATACAAAACTTTAATTTTTGAGATGTCTGTGTCATCATGACTTCATAGCACAATACTTGTTGTAGAAGACTGGTACCGACAGCTTTCTATTACCATCTCTACATGGAATGACACTTGTATCAGATTCTGGTACTACTGACTCTCCTACCCTGTGCACCATGTATTTGCAGGTGCACATCAGCTGTGGTGAACAGTTTAGCACAGCATGAGGATGACCTGTCCACAGCTCCCTTCTCCATCAAACTGGCCTGCCTGGCCCTGATGAGTAAACGTGGGCTGATCACCGATGACAACATCACAAAGGTGGGCACTGTATTGTTCGGGGACTCTTCCATCACACTGACCTTTATGAATACATAGGCTGATAACTGATGACATCACAAAGGTGGGCACTGTTTTGTTCGGGTCTCCTCCGTCACACTGACCTTTATAGATACATAGGCTGATCACTGATGACATCACAAAGGTGGGCACTGTTTTGTTTGGGGTCTCCTCCGTCACACTGACCTTTATAGATACATAGGCTGATCACTGATGACATCACAAAGGTGGGCACTGTATTGTTCGGGGTCTCCTCCATCACACTGACCTTTATAGATACATAGGCTGATCACTGATGACATCACAAAGGTGGGCACTGTTTTGTTCGGGGTCTCCTCCATCACACTGACCTTTGTAGATACATAGGCTGATCACCGGTGATAACATCTCAAAGGTGGGCATTGTATTGTTCAGGGTCTCCTCCATGACACTGACCTTCACAGATACTGTATAGGCTGATCACCGATGACAACATCTCAAAGGTGGGCATTGTATTCTTCAGGGTCTCCTCCATCACATTGGCCTTTATCATGAATACATAGGCTGATAACCAATGACAACACAAAGGTAAGCGCTATACTCTTTAGGTTCTCCTCCATCAGACTGGTGTCTGGCCTTAGTGAGTAAACGTGAGCTGATAACTGATGGCAGCATCACAAAGGTGGGCTACAGTGGTTCATGGTCACAGAGTAAGTCTAAGATCAAAGATTTGATTAGTATGCAATCTGGCAACTCACTCAAAGTAAAAATTTTTACATTTGGCATCATAACTGCACCCTATCAGACTCTGAAACTGTTTGTACATGAAAAATTGTTATGTGAAACTACAGTCAAAAGACAGCGTAAAGTTTGGTTGTAAATGAAAAGGGGAAAGTCTTCTGTTTGTCTGTTGATTGTCATTGTTGCACAAACAAGAGTCTGATATTTGGACCTCAAGAGATTGGTTTGAACAGAGGGGTGGTTTACTTGGACGTAATAGCTCAAAGCAACACAAACATGAAAACCTTCGATGGTTTCTCATGCAACGTGTGTGATAAAGTCTGTAGAATATGGTATTGTTGTCTGCCAGCAGCTGGGTAACAGCGATTACATGAACGGCATTGTTTCATCAGTCGCTCTGGCCTGCAGAGCTGAATTGACCTGTCACTTTGTGATCTTTCTTTTCATCATAGCTCTTTCCCTCTGTCCACATGCTTCAGGTTCTGTGTGACCGGCTGCGTGTGCTGGATCTGACAGCCAGTGATGTCACTGACACCTGTTTGTTTCGACTGTCGGCCTGTAGAAACCTGTGCAAGGTGGACCTCAATGCCATTAAGGAGTCTAATGAAAACATCACTTCTGCAGGTCAGAACACTTCCTCCAGTAATGTTCACTCCCTCTCTGTCTCTCCATCTGTCTGTCTGTCATCTGTGTGTGTGTCTCTCATTCTCTCTCTCTCTCTCTCTCTCTCTCTCTCTCTCTCTCTGTCTCTGTCTCTCTCTCCTCTCGTTCTCTCTCTCTCTCTCTCTCTGTCTGTCTGTCTGTCTGTGTCTCTCTGTCTGTGTGTCTTCAGGTCTGTCTCACTCTCTCTGTCTCTCGTCTCTGTCTCTGTCTCTCTCTCTCTCTCTCTCTCTCTCTCCGATTCTCCCTCTTCTCTCTCTTGCTTTCTCTCTATCTCTGTTCTTTTTTTCCACCTTTGGAAGGCAAGATACCTCATGTTCAATGCCCCCTCGCCGGTTTCAGTCCTATGCTGCTCATTCCATATCCCACACGCACAGCTACACCCAACAATGCTGTGTTGCAGGCCCAGCACCAGAGCGCGCCGGAAACTCTTCATGATGCACAGTGGGCAGACCTGTATCATCTATTCTTTCTTTCTTTTTCAGTTTAGTTTTCAGTTTGTATTGCAGAGATAAACACCTAGACTTTGTTGTCTCTGGAAATTGGAGACTGTGTCTTTCAGCCACTTCACAAGCCATATGATGTGCATTTGTGTTGTTGTCATACTCTGGCATGTGCAGTTTGTCTCACTGAAATGCAGTCTCTGTTTTTCCTTTCTCTGTCTCCATGGCTGTCTGTCTCGCTTTTTGTCTCTCTCAGTCTGTCTTTGACTCTCTGTGTTCCTTTACCACAGAAATATGCACCCAAGTTGTGATGTGTGTGTTGTAGCATTCAGTACAAGCATAGCAGAATGTAATGGCGGGTATGAAATATTGATATTTAATTAGACATACTATACCGTGACTCACTAATGCAATCATCGACAGCGGTTTGCTGTCCCTGCCTCGTACTCAAATAAAGTCCGTACAGACATGAACCTGGAAGGGGCCTCCTGCCTTACGCATGCTCAGATCATTCCTCTTTTCTCGGCAGCCATATTCCCTGCTTGCCTCGTGCACTCCGAGCAGCTAAGTATTTTTTTACTTTTTCTTGCAATCGATCGATTGTTGCTGCTGATTTTGTTGTTCTTGCATATGCTTTTGCTTAAGGGAGAAGCGTACGTGAAGTGTTTACGTGGCAAAGCCAGGGTTTGGAAGATTTCGTCCGTCGATCTCTCCAACTCCCAGGCTGGCGCTTTTTCTAGCATACCGAAGCCCTCTCTCTCTTCCAAGCTCGCTCTCTCAGTTCTTGTTCTCTTTCTTTATGGGGTTCTCCTCAACTCAGCTAAGGTTCTGTTGAGGTGACGGCAAGCCCATGCTCACCCCCTTCACGTTCTCTTGGTGATCGACTCAGCTGTGGTCTGTCAGTCCCGTGCAGGGTTCCCCTCAACTCAGCTGCAGTTCTGTTGAGGCGACGGCTAGCCCGTCCTCACCCCACTCAGATTCTCATGGTGATCGACTCAGCTGTGGTTCTGTCGATCCCATGCCTGCGTCCTCAACCCCTTTACATTCTCACGGTGATCGACTCAGCTGCAGTTCTGTTGATCCTGTGCCTGCATCCTCAACCCCTTTACATTCTCACGATGTTGACTCAGCTGCGGTTCTGTCGATCCCGTTCGTGCATCCTGTGTACTGCTCAGCTGATGTTCTGCTGCAAACATCTCGGTCACCATGGCCGAGTCATGGATGCAGGTTCCCCCTTCTTCGGGGGATAAAAGGTCGGGCGAGGCACAGTCTGAAGGCTTGGCCCCTTCTTCATCCTCTCGCTCGATTTCATGCCCGCTCTTATCAGCGTGGCCATTGGCCGAACTAAGGGAGACAACACACCCTTTACGGTCGTCTGACACTCAGTCACGCAGAGTCCCTCCTGTCCTCCCCGCCTTCCTGGTTCCTTTAGGATTTCACAGTCAATATATTAGTTACCTTGAAAAGAGGAATGATCTGAACATGCGCAAGGCAGAAGGCCCATCCCAGGTTCATGTTCATATGAACTTTATTTGTGTATGAGGCAGGGATAGCAAACCACTGTCACTTACTGCATTAGTGAGCCACGGTAAGTATGTTAGATTAAACGTGATTTTAGAAGGAAAATTTCCTATTTAGCCAGTACTTAGAGTGTAGTTAAAAAAGGATTCATTATCATTGTCATTCTCTCTGTCTCTCTTTCTGTTTCTGTCTGTCTGTCTGTCTGTCTCTCTTTTCTCTCCTCTCTCTCTCTCCTCCTCTCTCTCTCGCTCTCTCTTTCTTTCTCAGCTTTAATAATGAAGGTTTTGTCTTGCACCTGTGTCTGTTTTCCAAAACAAACTCAACTCTGTGGCATGTACTCCCTAGAAGAAGACACAGAAAAATCACAGCATGCAGTGAAAATGATGATCCAAAAATTCCAACACACACTTGAAGTTCTGAGGGAAGTCGAACAAAGCAGGTATCCCCCAAACTCAGTGCTATTAGAAAGTCTTGAAGGATTGGGACTACACACACTATTCAGAGTTACCTCGTAAGTCAGCTGGTGTATCAGCCATCTTGTTACGAGTCATCTTGTAAGTCAGCTGGTGTAGCAGCCCTGTACATCTTTGTTACGGAGAGTCATTCATTGTAAGTCAGCTGGTGTAGCAGCCATCTTGTTAGAGTCATTTGTAAGTCAGCTGGTGTAGCAGCCATCTTGTTACGAGTCATTTCGTAAGTCAGCTGGTGTAGCAGCCCTCTTGTTACGAGTCATTTCGTAAGTCAGCTGGTGTAGCAGCCCTCTTGTTAGAGTCATTTCGTAAGTCAGCTGGTGTAGCAGCCCTCTTGTTATGAGTCATTTCGTAAGTCAGCTGGTGTAGCAGCCATCTTGTTACGAGTCATCTTGTAAGTCAGCTGGTGTAGCAGCCATCTTGTTATGAGTCATCTTGTAAGTCAGCTGGTGTAGCAGCCATCTTGTTAGGAGTCATCTCATAAGTCAGCTGGTGTAGCAGCCATCTTGTTATGAGTCATCTTGTAAGTCAGCTGGTGTAGCAGCCACCTTGTTAGGAGTCATCTCATAAGTCAGCTGGAATGGGCTAACCTGATCAGGTTGATGGATATAATCATAAAGAAGATTACTGTGGCATGGCAGGGTTTTCCATGAAGTTTGGCATTCAGTTTAAGTCTGGGCTACCAGTTCAGTAAGCAGCTTTTTTGTTTTGTTTTTGTTGCATTTGTTTGCGTTCCTTTCAACCGTGTGTATGTAGGATAGAAAGAGGTGATTGGACAAAACATGTTATTTTTATACCTGTAATTTCTTTTTCATGTGTTTGTTGCCAGGTGTCACCAGCTTGTCCCAGTCTTGCCCGGCCTACAGCTACTGTATTTGCGACGGTGCGTTAACCTGACTGATGAAGGGATTGTTGCCGTGTCTCGTCACTGTCCGGCGTTAAGGGAACTGAACACTGGGGGCTGTGTCCTTCTCACTGACACCAGTCTTCAGGCTTTGGGCCAGAACTCACGCCACCTCACCTCCTTCAACTTCTCCAAGACTGAGGTCAGTTTTAGACTTTTTTCTCTGTCTTTCTGTTTGTCTGAGTTTGTCTCTCTTTTTTTCTGTCTTTTCATTTTTTTTCTTTTCCTTTCTTTTTCTCATTCTTGCATGTCCAACGAAATGCCTTATCCCTACTTGATGTAGAACATCTGCAACCATCAGGATTAGGAAATAAAAAAAACAACAACTGAGAGAGCAGGGAGGTAACTTCACCTCAGTTATGGATATGGGCCAGAATGATCTTCCTCAGTGAGTTGACACTCTTCTTTCTGAACTAGAGTAGCTGTCTCCTTTTCCTTGGTCGAGGTACACGCCTTCTTTCAGCTGCTCATTTTTATCTGCCGATGGATTCCCAGTAGCGACTGTTCAATTCTGACTTTCCCTTGGATTGGAAAGACTTGTTGTGACAGTCTAAGGGAATTCCGGCCACAAATTTTCAGAAATTATGCTCAGTTGTTACTTCGCTACATTTGTCAGCTTTGCTAACGACCTTGCGTCACCCGAGCCATATCAAAATCATTATATGCTATGGCTTCTTGAATTTGTCATTTGATTCACAAGTGGTATTCAGCAAGATACTTGCAAGAGACCTGTGTTTTCTGTACAAAATGTTCTCTTTTAGCACTGTCCTACTTGTGCCAGTGTCTTCCCCCACCCACTCCACACTCTCACCTCCTGAGCTCCTCACAGTGAAAGAGAACTGGCAGGTGAATTTTAACCTGAAGGGGCTGTTGAAACATTCATGCCCCCCCATGTCACACAGGGTTGGGTTTCTGCCAGCAGGGAGCGGATCCAGCAGGGGTTTCTGAGGCAAAGGGGCGGGCCTTGGTCCTGGCTTGGAGGGTAAGACGTTCCCTGACTGTCATAACACAGGTGTGTTCGGTGTGAGAGTGGGACAACGTGTCTCGGGAAGAGGAAGAAGACTTGTTTGATGATTGTTTTGATGACCCTCATGTGTCAAGCTCAGAAAGTTTGCTCGCTAGAACTGCCATCAGTAGCATTTGGTCAGTGATCTAGGACACACTTCCCCTTCCCTCTTGCATTTCAATCGTGAACCCCACTCGACCCCCCCTCGCAGACGGCGTGTGCAGAGTCAACCCTTTCTTTGTACTGCATTTGGGATGAAGTCATTCAGTCGCCTTTGCTGTATGAAAGTTCCTAAGATCAGGGAAAGGTGTGTTCACTTCTTGTTGGACTGTCCTCATTCCCTTAGTCAGCCTTCCGCATGTTCAGGCCTTGCATCCTGAAACTATCTATCCTAAACGTTTTCTTGAAGTTAAGCTGATTGTAGTGCATGTTGAACAGGCAGCTCCATTCCTACACTGTTGAACTGTCTGGCCAGGCCCAGCTTTGAATGGATAGCATTAATACTTGATTGTCAAACTGCAAACCTATCTTCCTGATTTACAATCGTTTCAACAATAAGGTAGCAAATATTCTAATTTTTCAGGAATTTCCGCAGTGTTGCATTGAAGTCAGGCAGTGAGAGTGGGGCACCAGCCTAATAATTTCTTATCATCTCATTGTGCCTCTGTCTGATTGGCTGGCTGTTTGCTCCATGCAGTGATATTTTGATATGAACAGGAAAAAAAAGAGGAAAATAAGGTTTCTTTGAATTAGGCTGCTTTTTTTTTTTTTTTTTTTTTTTTGCTGCTGTTCAAGACCATTATTGGGGAATATCCCTTCACTAGATATCTGTAGGCTTCATCAACCTGGTGCTTCTTTTCACTTCTTTCAGCCTGTTCATTCTGTGGGGAGGCATCACCTCTGATGTTGAGGTGTTATTGCTGTGCTGAATATCTTCATTGTAATATCGTATTGATGATTTTAAGTTTAAATGCTATGATGACTTCTCATAATGTTTGTTGTGATGACTTTTCCATTAAAAATGCTGTGATAACAATTTTCTTTTCATTTTTCGTTTTCGTACTTAATACTTTCTTATTGTTCAGCTGGTTTCTTCATAATCATGTAGAACAAATTATTCGGTCAAGAAAGGCCAACAAGTTTATGAGCATTGCAACTACTTAGTCATCACTTGTTGGAAACAACATTCTGGCTTGCTGCAATGCTGAGGCAAGATGAACTGAATTTCTTACTATGGCTATAACCATCAGTGACTGTTGATCTGTAGAATGAAACAGGTGATTCTGAAATGAAGCTTCAGAGTCAGTGTTGAGAAATGCACAAACATGGCTGATTGCCAAAGCTATCAGCACCCACAGCACTGTTCATAGTATCACCAGCAAGCTTCAGACGCTTGGATTACTAAGTTTGTAACATTTATTCATAGATAAAGAAGGCCAGTGTATTGCTTTTCAGAGTGAAGCTGATTCAAGTCATATATCTGAGAATCTTTTTCTTCCATGGGTGTTGTCATGGTGAATTTGATGAGGGCTGCAGGAGTGTGATGCCAGGCCCATGTTGTCTGCTGTGCAGGTGACAGACATGGGGGTGTACAGTCTGGTCAGTGGCGTGTGCTCCTCCTCCCTGAAGGTAAGAACCTACTCACAGGACACTATAAACTGGGATTTTTGGAAGTCAGTCAGTGAAGAGTTGGGAGGGGGGCTTGGAGGGATGGATGAATGCGAATGTAGGTTAGTTGAGGTCAGTCATGGAGAGTGTGAGGGTCTGAAGGGATGGGTTGAGGTGAATGTAGGTTAGTTGAGGTCAGTCATGGAGAGAGTGAGGGTGTGGAGGGAGGGATTGAGGTGAATGTAGGTTAGTTGAGGTCAGTCATGGAGAGAGTGAGGGTGTGGAGGGAGGGATTGAGGTGAATGTAGGTTAGTTGAGGTCAGTCATGGAGAGAGTGAGGGTGTGGAGGGAGGGATTGAGGTGAATGTAGGTTAGTTGAGGTCAGTCATGGAGAGTGTGAGGGTCTGAAGGGATGGGTTGAGGTGAATGTAGGTTAGTTGAGGTCATGGAGAGTGTGAGGGTGTGAAGGGATGGGTTGAGGTGAATGTAGGTTAGTTGAGGTCATGGAGAGTGTGAGGGTGTGAAGGGATGGGTTGAGGTGAATGTAGGTTAGTTGAGGTCAGTCATGGAGAGTGTGAGGGTGTGGGGGGAGGGATTGAGGTGAATGTAGGTTAGTTGAGGTCAGTCATGGAGAGTGTGAGGGTGTGGAGGGATGGATTGAGGTGAATGTAGGTTAGTTGAGGTCAGTCATGGAGAGTGTGAGGGTGTGAAGGGATGGGTTGAGGTGAATGTAGGTTAGTTGAGGTCATGGAGAGTGTGAGGGTGTGGAGGGATGGATTGAGGTGAATGTAGGTTAGTTGAGGTCAGTCATGGAGAGTGTGAGGGTGTGAAGGGATGGGTTGAGGTGAATGTAGGTTAGTTGAGGTCATGGAGAGTGTGAGGATGTGGAGGGATGGGTTGAGGTGAATGTAGGTTAGTTGAGGTCATGTAGAGTGTTGGTTGGAAGGTTTGGTTGCTTGGGAGTCTGGGTTTCTGAAAGTCGGTTGCAAGAGACAGGGAGAAGGGGGGTGTTTTGGAGGGGTTCAGTAGTGTGAAAGCTTGGACTTCCTCAAGTCAATTGATTGAGACCCGGTGTGTGTGTGTGTCTGTATGTGTGTGTGGTTTGGTTTTGCATCAGTCAGTGAGCAGCGAGTCAGAGGAAGATGGGGGGTGAGACAGGTTGTTTTGGAGGGATGTAATGAGTGGGGACAGTTCCATGTCTGCAGGGAAACTCCACAGCTGAAAGTGCAGATATAGGATCTGTGCAGGTAGTAATGTTTAAGGAGGGTGGATGTGTGGTGAGGGAAAAGAGGCTGTGGACAGAGAGGAAGCGGGCAGAACTCATTGTCTTCTGTGTCTCAGAGGTAGAGAACAGGACTGGTGTGTAGAAGAGAGTGTTAGAGGTGGACAGACTGGTGGGAGGCAGGGGGAGTGGTGGATCAGCAGCAGCACACTGTGGGGAGGTGGTTCAACACCAGGGTGTCACCTGCCTTCTGTGGACCTCTCGGTGATGTCACAACCTCTCTCAACACATACAAATTCACTTGCGCGCGCGCGCGCACACGCACACACACACACACACACACACACACACACACACACACACACACACACACACACACATTCACACACACACTTACACACACAAGCGCATGCACACACACACACACACACACACACACAAACACGCACACACAACACACAACACACACACACACACACACACACACACACACACACACACACACACACACACACACACACACACACAGATGCACACCCACTTAGCTGTAGGAAATTCTTATGGGGAGAAAAGTCTGATACAAAACTAGCTGGCATCAGGAGGTGGGGGGGGAGGGGAGGTCTTCAAAGGTGTTGACTGGCTAACTGATCGACTGGTCTGTGATTGGCTGACTGATGGACTGGTCTGTGATTGGCTGACTGATGGACTGGTCTGTGACTGGCTGGCTGATGGACTGGTCTGTGACTGGTGGACTGGTCTGTGACTGGCTGACTGATGGACTGGTCTGTGATTGGCTGACTGATGGACTGGTCTGTGTCTGGCTGACTGATGGACTGGTCTGTGTCTGGTAGGTGTCTGGCTGACCGATGGACTGGTCTGTGACTGGCTGACTGATGGACTGGTCTGTGACTGGCTGACTGATGGACTGGTCTGTGACTGATGGACTGGTCTGTGATTGGCTGACTGATGGACTGGTCTGTGATTGGGTGACTGATGGACTGGTCTGTGACTGGCTGACTGATGGACTGGTCTGTGACTGGCTGATGGACTGGTCTGTGACTGGCTGACTGATGGACTGGTCTGTGACTGGTTGACTGATGGACTGGTCTGTGACTGGCTGATGGACTGGTCTGTGACTGGCTGACTGATGGACTGGTCTGTGACTGGCTGACTGATGGACTGGTCTGTGATTGGGTGACTGATGGACTGGTCTGTGACTGGCTGACTGGTGGACTGGTCTGTGACTGGTTGACTGATGGACTGGTCTGTGACTGGCTGACTGATGGACTGGTCTGTGACTGGCTGACTGATGGACTGGTCTGTGATTGGGTGACTGATGGACTGGTCTGTGACTGGCTGACTGGTGGACTGGTCTGTGACTGGTTGACTGATGGACTGGTCTGACAGGAGCTGGAGATGAGTGGCTGCCAGAGACTGACGGACGAGGCAGTGGAGGGGGTGGTGCAGATGTGTCCCCAGATCAAGATCCTCATCTTTCATGGCTGCCCCCTCATCACAGGTAAGCCTGTTCTCCTCTCTTGGCTCTGTAGACACACCTCCCAAGCTCATTGTGCTGACATGGGCTGTTTGGTTCAATCTACCAAAATTATTAATTTGACATCAGCTTTAATTTATACTTCCCATGAGTATATCTCCCTATGTCGTGTTTCTGACATTGGTTGTTTAGTTATACATCCCTACTTAATTTTTCTGATTTTGGCTATTAGTTATATCTCCCCTTCATCATTTTTCCTGTCATTTGCTATTAGTTATATCTCCCCTTCATCATTTTCCTGTCATTTGCTGTTAGTTATATCTCCCCTTCATCATTTTTCCTGTCATTTGCTATTAGTTATATCTCCCCTTCATCATTTTCCTATCATTTGCTGTTAGTTATATCTCCCCCTCATCATTTTCCTATCATTTGCTGTTAATTATATCTCCCCCTCATCATTTTCCTATCATTTGCCGTTAGTTATATCTCCCCCTCATCATTTTCCTATCATTTGCTGTTAGTTATATCTCCCCTTCATCATTTTCATATCACTTGCTGTTAGTTATATCTCCCCCTCATCACTTTCCTATCATTTGCTGTTAATTATGTTTTTTTTGTTATTATCTCCCCCTCATCATTTTCCTATCATTTGCTGTTAATTATATCTCCCCCTCATCATTTTCCTATCATTTGCTGTTAATTATATCTCCCCCTCATCATTTTCCTATCATTTGCTGTTAGTTATATCTCCCCCTCATCATTTTCCTATCATTTGCTGTTAGTTATATCTCCCCCTCATCATTTCCCATCATTTGCTGTTAGTTATATCTCCCTCATCATTTTCTATCATTGCTGTTAGTTATATCTCCCCCTCATCATTTTCCTATCATTTGCTGTTAGTTATATCTCCCCCTCATCATTTTCCTATCATTTGCTGTTAGTTATATCTCCCCCTCATCATTTTCCTATCATTTGCTGATAATTATATCTCCCCCTCATCATTTTCCTATCATTTGCTGTTAGTTATATCTCCCCTTCATCATTTTCATATCATTTGCTGTTAGTTATATCGCCCCCTCATCATTTTCATATCATTTGCTGTTAGTTATATTGCCCCCTCATCATTTTCCTATCATTTGCTGATAATTATATCTCCCCCTCATCATTTTCCTATCATTTGCTGTTAGTTATATCTCCCCCTCATCATTTTCCTATCATTTGCTGTTAGTTATATCTTCCCCTCCTGATTTTCCTGTCGTTTGCTGTTAATTGTTATCTCCCCTTCATCATTTTCCTGTCGTTTGCTGTTAATTGTTATCTCCCCTTCATCATTTTCCTGTCGTTTGCTGTTAATTGTTATCTCCCCTTCATCATTTTCCTGTCGTTTGCTGTTAGTTATATCTCCCCCTTGTCATTTTCCTGCTGTTTGCAGTTAGTTATGTCTCCCTACACAATGTTTCTGACATTGCCTACTTTTGTATACCTGCACAGATAACCTTTTTTTGACATTGCCTGGTAAATCTCCATATGATTATGGTTTTTGTTTTACATTGCCTGTAAAATCTCCATACAATTATGATTATTGTTATACATTGCCTGTTAGATCCCCATATAATTATGATTTTTGTTATACATTGCCTACTTTTTAATACCTGCATAGATATCCTTTTTCTGACGTTGCCTATTAAATCTCCATATAATGATGACTTTTGTGTTACATTGCCTGTTAAATCTCCATATAATGATGATTTTTGTGTTACATTGCCTGTTAAATCTCCATATAATGATGATTTTTGTGTTATATTGCCTGTGCAGTTCTTGTCAGACTCTTGCTTGCACAATATTGACACACAACTTGCCACATGAACAGAAGAGAGTTCCAGTGAAATGCTTACATTATTTACTCAAAACACTTTTTGTTGTGGTTTCACATTATCACAGTCGCAAAGATTTTTTTCTTTAAAAAGTTGGTCTGAAACCGTGCCACACAAAAACGTTTTTCACCAAACAAAATTCCTTTGTCCTCACATATCTTTACTCAGTTTTGATTCCTGGGTTTGGCCTTAACAAACCACGAAACCTTCACAACTTCCACAACCTCATGTTGATTTAGAAATGTTATTTGTAGCTGTGTACCTCTCAGTTAAAAAAAAAAAAAAAGTATGTACGTAATCTGGGAAGAAACTCAGGAAAAGAAAAGAAAGCAAATTAATCATCTTGTTTATGTCTCTAGTCTGTTTGGGAAGAAACTTCAAAAACAAAAAGAAAACAAATTAATCATCATGTTTTAATCAATTAAAGAAATATCACAGTCTACAGAAGTAGATTTTTTAAAAATTCTTGAGGCAGGTGGTGTAAAACCTCTGCATCGTAAGTGCACCAAGAACAGTAATCATGACAAGATCATGTCTGCTGGCACTGCCAGTTGTCTCCCTTTCACATAACACCGCAAAACAGTTTTAAGACAGATCTAGCGTGTGGGGATGTCTGTTCAGTTACACTGAATTTTAACTGGAGCATCCAATCAGTCTGAAATGTTACTTAAGTGTGAGCATGTAGAATAGCGGAGTTTCTGTTGTGAGCATAACAGGCACCATAAAATACCATTGTTTGGCTTGGTTTATTTCTGTGTATGATATACTTGTACAAAAATACTGTCTGTGAGTGAACCAAAATTGTTCAGTCTGTTCACTTTGTGTGTCCTTCAGAAAAACGTGCTTGTGTCACATTAATACACTTGTGTTTGTTCATTTTGTTTGTCCTACAGAAAAACGTGCTTGTGTCACATTAATACACTTGTGTTTGTTCATTTTGTTTGTCCCTCAGAAAAGCGTGCTTGTGTCACGTTGATAACTTGTGTCTGTTTACTTTGTTGTGTCAGTTGACTTTGTTTACTTTGTTGTGTGTTGACTTGGTTTGTCTGATCACTTTGCTGTGTCTGTTGAGTTTATTGTGTCTGGTCACTTTATTGTATTTGTTGAGTTTGTTGTGTCTGTTCACTTTGTTGTGTCTGTTCACTATGTTGTCTGTCTGTTTACCTTGTTGTATCCATTGAGTTTGTTGTGCCTGATCACTTTGTTGTGTCTGCTGAGTTTATTACATCTGTTGACTTTGTTGTGTCTGTTCACTTTGTTGTGTGTGTTCACTTTGTTGTGTGTTTGTTCACGTTGTTGTATCTGTTGAGTTTGTTGTGTCTGTTCACTTTGTTGTGTCTGTTGACTTTGCTGTGTCTGTTCACTTTGTTGTTTCTGTTGACTTTGTTCACTTTGTTGTGTCTGTTGACTTTGTTCACTTTGTTGTGTCTGTTGACTTTGTTCACTTTGTTGTGTCTGTTGACTTTGTTGTGTCTGTTGACTTTGCTGTGTCTGTTGAGTTTATTGTGTCTGGTCACTTTATTGTATTTGTTGAGTTTGTTGTGTCTGTTCACTTTGTTGTGTCTGTTCACTATGTTGTGTGTCTGTTTACCTTGTATCCATTGAGTTTGTTGTGCTGATCACTTTGTTGTGTCTGCTGAGTTTATTACATCTGTTGACTTTGTTGTGTCTGTTCACTTTGTTGTGTGTGTTCACTTTGTTGTGTGTTTGTTCATGTTGTTGTATCTGTTGAGTTTGTTGTGTCTGTTCACTTTGTGTGTCTGTTGACTTTGCTGTGTCTGTTCACTTTGTTGTTTCTGTTGACTTTGTTCACTTTGTTGTGTCTGTTGACTTTGTTCACTTTGTTGTGTCTGTTGACTTTGTTCACTTTGTTGTGTCTGTTGACTTTGTTGTGTCTGTTGACTTTGCTGTGTCTGTTCACTTTGTTGTGTCTGTTCACTTTGTTGTGTCTGTTCACTTGTTGTGTCTGTTCACTTTGCTGTGTCTGTTCACTTTGCTGTGTCTGTTGACTTTGCTGTGTCTGTTCACTTTGTCCTTCAGAAAACGCGCGGTGGCCCTGGAGGAGCTGATGCACAACGGGTCGTCCAGCATGAAGCAGATCACCTTCACTGTCTACTGACACCCAGGCCACACACAGTCCCTGTCTACCGACACCCAGGCCACGCACAGTCCCTGTCTACTGACACCCAGGCCACACACAGTCCCTGCATGAAGCAGATCACCTTCACTGTCTACTGACACCCAGGCCACACACAGTCCCTGTCTACTGACACCCAGGCCACACACAGTCCCTGCATGAAGCAGATCACCTTCACTGTCTACTGACACCCAGGCCACACACAGTCCCTGCATGAAGCAGATCACCTTCACTGTCTACTGACACACAGGCCACACACAGTTCCTGCCTGCTGCCCCAACTCCTACCCTTTTGCACTGGCAAATCAGAACTGAAACAGAGACGTTCCCACAATTCTCACTTCTCATAGTCTGATCGATGGTGGTGGTTTGACTGGGCAATTTTTTTTCCCCATTTATTATTCTTTTTATGTGAATTGGGGACGTTGCTGAGCCATGTGTTAAAAAAGACAAATGACTGGCAAAAGATAGATGTGATCTCATAATTCTGAGGGTAGAGAGAGGAGCGTTTTTGCTCTGGCACAGTGTTCTAAAGCTATGGAAAAATACACACATGTACCAAGTGAGAATACATAACAGGAGTATGAATAGTTAGGGCAAGTAAATCCATTCTACCCCATACAATGGAGGCTTCACGCACCCACAAACTCATGCATGTACACACACACACACACACTCGCATGCACGCACGCACACACGCATGCACACACACACGCACGCACGCACGCATGCAGAGACTCAAACACACACACTGTGCAATCACATAACACATCACCAATGAAAATGCGAATGAAAAGAGTTCAGTGCTATTTATAAAGTAATGGCCTTCAGAGAGGAGGAATGGTGTTAGTTTGCAACACCCAAAGAGTGTTTGTAGAGAGAGGAGGAATGGTGTTAGTTTGCAGCACCCAAAGAGTTTGTACAGAGAGGAGGAATGGTGTTAGTTTGCAACACCCAAAGAGTGTTTGTAGAGAGAGGAGGAATGGTGTTAGTTTGCAACACCCAAAGAGTGTTTGTAGAGAGAGGAGGAATGGTGTTAGTTTGCAACACCCAAAGAGTGTTTGTAGAGAGAGGAGGAATGGTGTTAGTTTGCAACACCCAAAGAGTGTTTGTAGAGAGAGGAGGAATGGTGTCAGTTTGCAACACCCAAAGAGTGTTTGTAGAGAGAGGAGGAATGGTGTTAGTTTGCAACACCCAAAGAGTTTGTACAGAGAGGAGGAATGGTGTTAGTTTGCAGCACCCAAAGAGTTTGTAGAGAGAGGAGGAATGGTGTTAGTTTGCAACACCCAAAGAGTGTTTGTAGAGAGAGGAGGAATGGTGTTAGTTTGCAACACCCAAAGAGTGTTTGTAGAGAGAGGAGGAATGGTGTTAGTTTGCAACACCCAAAGAGTGTTTGTAGAGAGAGGAGGAATGGTGTTAGTTTGCAACACCCAAAGAGTGTTTGTAGAGAGAGGAGGAATGGTGTCAGTTTGCAACACCCAAAGAGTGTTTGTAGAGAGAGGAGGAATGGTGTTAGTTTGCAACACCCAAAGAGTGTTTGTACCCAGTGTTTCCCCAGTGGTGCTGGCCAGCGCTGGCCTTTCCACACTGACGACCAAGTCGTCCATTCCACCTCCCTCACACCCGGGCCACAGCTTCAGTGCCAGCACATGACAGGGAACAAGAACGAAGGAGCCGTGTCTAATCCTACGGGAAGAATGACAGTGCAGAGTGAATATTTGTTTGCTTTTTTTTTTTTTCCTTTTCAGTGGCAGTTTTCTTCACTCAACACTGTGTTCTTGTTCTGTGCTGTGAGGACTTGGAAGGTGGGAGAGAGGTGAAGAAGGGGTGGGCTGGGAAGGAGAGTAGGGGTGGGGAGGGAGTGAAGGAATGGCGGCAGTGACCTCTGGGCAGCTGTTGACTGTGATATGAACAAGGCTCAAGGACAACAGGGATGTGTTTCTGTGTTGGAACTGTCGTTGGTGACCCGCTCCCTTTTGCTGTTCACTGTCGGCATCTCCTGTTGTTATTCAAGACTTCACTTCAAACCCATCGTTGATATCGCTATGATTAGTTCTGGCTGCTGCGAATGTCAGTTTCGTTCTCTTACTCTGTGTGTGTGTGTGTGTGTGTGTGTGTGGCGCGCGTGTGTGTTTGTGTGTGTGAGTGTGCATGGGCGTTGTGTGCACCAATGTGGGCATTTGCTCTTGTGTGCCTTCATGGATAAGTGTTTGAGGGCATGCATCAATCAGTGTAGTACATTTGTAATGTTTATAATTTTTGTTATCTATATGTATGTACATATGTATATTCCTCCATCCTATGTTCACCACCAAGTGTTTTATGTTAAATAAATTTGTTGAGTACATTGATGTGTCCTCTTTCCAGGGGAGAGAGAAAACAGTAGAAGGGGAGTAGAGTGGAGGGGTGCACATCATAGGACAGTGTATTTGTCTCCACCATGCAGTACACCTACACTAGACAGTTGATTGTCCTCCTCTGTCACAGCTAACTGAAGTGTCTGCTGGTCAAACCTTGACTGCAGTGTCCTCACTGAAACAGGTGACTGCCATGTCCTCACTGTAAAAGGTGACAGGAGTATTCTCATTGTAAACAGTGACTGCAGTGTCCTCACTGAAACAGGTGACTGCCATGTCCTCACTGTAAAAGGTGACAGGAGTATTCTCATTGTAAACAGCGACTGCAGTGTCCTCGCTGTGAACAGTGATTGCAGTGTCCTCACTGTAAAAGGTGATTAACAGTGTCCTCACTGCAAATGATTACTTCAGTGTCCTCACTGTAAAAGGTGACTGCAGTGTCCTCACTGTAAAAGGTGCTGGTGTCCACTGATACTGCAGTGTCCTCACTGTAAATGATTACTTCAGTGTCCTCACTGTAAAAGGTGACTGCAGTGTCCTCACTGTAAAAGGTGACTGCAGTGTCCTCACTATAAACATTCATTGCAGTCTTCTCGCTATAAACAGTTTCTGTAGTATCTTCACTATACAAGGTCGCTGCCTCACCGTAAAAAATGTCTGCAGTGTCCTGACTATAAACATTCATTGCAGTCTTCTCACTGTAAAGAGTTTCTGTAGTGTCCTCACTATACAAGGTCGCTGCAGTGTCCTCACATAAATGGTTACTTCAGTGTCCTCACTGTAAAAAGTGACTGTGGTGTCCCCATGATAAAAAGTGACTCCACTGTGCTTATTGTAAACAGCGTCTCATTGAAAAGGGAATGCTGCACCCCTTTAATGCTGGTATTAGGGGTTGAAATGAATGGAAACGGAGTTGTCTCTCTTCAGGCAGTAGTTATTTGTCATTGATTTGTTGCCCGCTGGAGGTGTCTCGGTCATGCGTAGAGGTTGTGGTCAGTCCCGTATGTATTCTGTTTATGTCTCTGTGTATGTCAGTGTGTGTGTGTGAGTGTGAGTGTGTGTGTGTGTGTGTGTGTGTGTGGTGTGTGTGTGTGTGGTGTGTGTGTGTGTGTGTGTGTGTGTGTGTGTGCATGTGTGTGTGTGTGAGTGTTTTGGTGTGTGGTGTGTGGTGTGTGTGTGTGTGTGACTTAGGAACAAAGAAGGTATAGAGTCAGCTTTATGTGTGCTTAAACTTAAGAAGTATGAAGGTTCAGAGGTGACAAACTCTGCATAAAAAGTTTGCAAGCCTCTTACCCCCCACCCCCCTTCCACCCCACTCTTTTTTTCTTGTTTTTGTGGTTTTTATTTATTTTATTTTGTTTTAGTTTTTAACAGCACTGTGTGTTCACCTTCCCATTGTCTTTCATGTGTCAGTGTCTAGTCGCTGTCATTTTGCCTGTGCCTTTAAGACTTCATTCACAATGGAAGACGTTCAGTGTCATAGAATGAGTAAAGACATCACACAAACAAACGCTAGAAAAATTCAGTGTTTCCTAAACTAATAAAAAGAAGCACAAAAATAAATACTTAGATAAATAGAAATATCATAAAGAAAATAAATGAGTAAATGTGGCAAATAACTCGCTTTGATATGACCTGGAATTAAGTCAGCTGCTGTGGAGGTGTCTTTCAATGGAGTAATTTTAACAACACAAACCCCAGCTCATTTTTGTATTTTCATGGCTGTGTGTTCCTTATGGTGCTCCATTAGATTTCAGCACGATGATCTGTTTTTCTCCCTCTTCTTTGTTTCACAAAACTTTTCCTTCGTTTTATTGAACACTCATTTAAACTCACAGTTTATGGTAAAATGTGTTTCTTTGTGTTGTCTAAGGCTGAATTGTGCTGAGAAAAGTCGTTTTCCCCACTTACCTAAATAGTTTATATTCAGCAGCAAACAGAGTGGAATTAACAGCTGATAATAAAACTAACATTGTTGTATTTTGGAAGGGAGGGTACTTACCGCAGTCTGAGAGATGGATTTATGGGAATGAAAGAGTCATTGTAGTTAATGCGCACAAGCAACTTGGAATATACTTCACAACAAAACTTGGTTTTCTTTTTGCCAAGATGCTGTAAACAGAGCAAAGAAAGCAACGATAGCCATCCTTCACATTTTGTATAAATTAGACCGTAACTCATTTAGTAATTTTACTAAGTTGTTTGACTCACAAGTTCAGCCAATTTTGCAGTGTGGAGCTGAGATCTGGGCTTTCGCAAAAAGTGTAATTATAGAGAAAATTCATTTATATGTGTTAAACCATCAGAAACTCCAAATGACATGAATTATGGTGAGTTAGGAAGGTGTCCAATTTATCTAACCTTGAATGTAAAATGCATTAAATCTTGGCTGAAGCTGACTAGAATGGATGAATATAGGATACCTTGTAAACCTACAGAATGTTGTTCTTAGATGATTATGGTAAGAAGACATGGACTTCTATGTACAACAGTGCTTAAATTCTTATTGGTTTGGGTTTCTTTAGGATAACCATGGTGTTCAAAATGTATCTGGGTTTTTGATATGTTTTTTAAAGAGAGGATTATTGGCTGTAGATGACAAAATGGGCATGATCATGTCCATCATTGTGATAGATTCATAAATACAGATGTTTTGAGACTACTCATGAATTAGGACCATACATGTTGTGTTGTTCTGCCTACATTATTTCAGAACCAAATTTATCCAGCCAAAGTGTTTTACCAGACCGTATCGTTTCCAGGTAGTGTTACTGTTACTGACAAGAAAAGAAAGCATCCTCTCAAATCTCTCTTTTGGCGTCACATACTATACCATGTCGGACCATAGCATTCAACCGCAGTTAGTCAGCTCTGCCAGGCCGAAATTTTTTGAGGAAGCCGGTGTCCGCTTCCTGTACCTCATTCATCTTGTGACTGTCTTATGACTGCATTTGCCACAAAAAATTTCGGCCTGGCAGAGCTGACTAACTGCCGTTGAATGCTATGGTCTGATATGTAAGTATACTAGCCAAACAGGGAGTATAATAAAAACTCCCCATCTCTCAGATGTCCAGGAAGTTGAGTGGTTAGGAAATAATGTATGCAGATTTGATGGATGGATGGAGTGTCTGAGCAAAACTGAGGAAGTGTGGAGGTCGTGTCCTGGCATGGATGTGGCTCCCAATCCGTCATCAGTGTACCATTGTAGAGCTCTGGTGTTGGTGTATTTTCTTATAGTTGGTGTTCCAGGAGTCCCATGAAAAGGCAGGCGTAGGATGGTCTGATGGTTGGTTTCCATAGCGACTCTGCTGATTTGCAAGAAAATGTGGTTATGGAATTACAGGTGTTGAGGGCCAGGACTAATTCTGCTAGTCTTCCAGAAAGCAGCTGAGGGTGGTGTTTGTTAGGGGCCTAGTTGTCAAGGACCAATGTGAGGGCCTTCAGTCCATCAGCGTGAGGGAAGTGTAAAGTGAGACATCAGCCGAGAACAGGAGGTGAAACT
The DNA here is from genome assembly GCA_033310375.1 of Conus canariensis. Lineage (NCBI taxonomy): Eukaryota > Metazoa > Mollusca > Gastropoda > Neogastropoda > Conidae > Conus > Conus canariensis. Next base: position 2,242,320 of record CM065727.1, read on the forward strand.
GGGGTCTGTGTTGAATGAGCTGATCATGTTGAGTGCGTGGGTTGTGTCTTTTGAGGGATGTAGGGAGGCTTTGTACAATGGGCTGGAGGAGAGAGTCTACAGACTGAAATGGGTTCTGTAGGGCAGCTACAAGTAGAGACAATGCATCTGCCAGGTGTGTTGGTTTTGTGTTTTTCAGGGAGCAGGTAGAAGGTGGGTTGTTTGGTATCAGTCATTATGAGGAGTTTGGCTGTCGTTGGTAAGTTAGGTTTCGTGTCTTGCATGACTATGGTTGAGATGAGCTTTATCATTGGTAGTAGTAGTATCGTTTTTATAATTTTTGTTGTTATCATTAGTAGTAGTAGTAGTATATGTGTGTGTGTGTGTGTGTGTGTGTGTGTGTGTGTGTGTGTAAGTGCTAATGTGAAGGACCACCCCTTCCAAGCTTCCATTCAAGTCTGTTTCCAATTTTCACACCCCCCCCTATGAATTATCTCCCTTCAGTCTCTCTCACTCTCTCGCTCTCTCTCTCTCTCTCTCTCTCTCTCTCTCTCTGTCTCTGTCTCTCACCCCACTTCAAACATCTTACTTAGCAGTAAAGCTTTTATTCCTATTTGTATTTAACTTTGCAGGTTTTTTTTTTTTTTTATAGTTTAAGTAATTATACAAAATGCAATATTACTGATCTTTTGAATGGTGCTATTGTTCTTGTTTTCTTTTTTATACTTAACTTTGAGCTATGTCAGTGTGTATCTGCCTGAATAATTGTCTGGCTTGTCAGTCTTAGTGTGTTTCTGTCTAAATTAGTGTTTGACAGTTGTAGTGTGTATCTACATATCTGTCTGAATGATTGTCATGTCAGTGTCAATGTGTATCTGTCTGAATGATTGTCATGTCAGTGTCAGTGTGTATCCGTCTGAATCATTGTCTGGCATGTCAGTGTCAGTGTGTATCTGTCTGAATGATTGTCATGACGGTGTCATGTGTATCTGTGTATCAGTCTCAATCACTGTATGATACATCAATGTCAGTGTGTATCTATGTATCTCTTTGAATGATTGTCTGGCATGTCAGTGTGTATATGTCTGAATGATTGTCATGTCAGTGTCAGTGTGTATCTGTCTGAATGTTGTATGTCAGTGTCAGTGTGTATCTGTCTGAATGATTGTCTGTCATATCAGTGTCAGTGTGTATCTGTCTGAATAATTGTCATGACAGTGTTAGTGTGTATCTGTGTGAATGATTGTCTGGCATGTCACTGTCAGTTTGTATCTGTGTATCAGTCTCAATGATTGTGTGTAATGTCAGTGTAGTGTGCATCTGTGTATCAGTCTCAATGATTGTGTGTCATATCAGTGTCAGTGTGTATTTATCTGAATGATTATCTGGAATATCAGTGTCAGTGTGTATCTGTCTGAATGATTAGCATGTCAGTTTCAGCATGTATCTGTGTATCAGTCTGAATGATTGTGTCATGTCAGTGTCAATGTATATCTTCTCTGAATGATTGTGTGTCATATCAGTGTGAGTGTGTATATGTGTATCTGTCTGAATTTAGTGTGTATCATATCACTGTCAGTGTGTATCAGTCTCAATGACTGTGTGACATGTCAGCCACAGTGTGTATCTGTGTATCAGTCTGAATGATTGGCATGGGAGAACACATGGCGTGAGTCGGCCCCTGTCAGCTGACACAACATGGCAGCACCACTGCACGCACTGTAAGATGAGGTCCCACACACAGCAGGCTGCAATTTCTCCCGACCCAAACACCAGACCTTTGCCATGTATCAGGCAGTGTCTGCCTCTAAAGGCTGAGATGCACCACCCATGGTACACAACCTCACTATGCCACCCATCAGTGAGTAAGTGTTAGTCAAAACACACCAGCCACATGTCTGTATGACACTGGATTGTCATACGACGCCATAGTGAGAGCGTCTCTTGTTAATCCTACTGCTCTCACAGTGGTGACCGTGACATTACAAGGGGCTGAGCTGACCCTGCCCCCAACAATCCTACCCACAGTGATTATCACAGTTCACAGCAGGTATCCCAGCTGACCTGACTCTGCCCCCAACAATCCTACCCACAGTGACTATGACAGTACACAGCAGGTATCCCAGCTGACCTGACTCAGCCCCCAACAATCCTACCCACAGTGACTATCAGTTCACAGCAGGTATCCCAGCTGACCTGACTGCACCCAACAATCCTACCCACAGTGACTATCAGTTCACAGCAGGTATCCCAGCTGACCTGACTGCCCCCAACAATCCTACCCACAGTGACTATCAGTTCACAGCAGGTATCCCAGCTGACCTGACTCTGCCCCAACAATCCTACCCACAGTGACTATGACAGTACACAGCAGGTATCCCAGCTGACCTGAATCTGCCCCAACAATCCTACCCACAGTGACTATGACAGTACACAGCAGGTATCCCAGCTGACCTGACTCAGCCCCCAACAATCCTACCCACAGTGACGATCACAATTCACAGCAGGTATCCCAGCTGACCTGACTCTGCCCCCAACAATCCTACCCACAGTGACTATCAGTTCACAGCAGGTATCCCAGCTGACCTGACTGCCCCCAACAATCCTACCCACAGTGACTATCAGTTCACAGCAGGTATCCCAGCTGACCTGACTCTGCCCCCAACAATCCTACCCACAGTGACTATGACAGTACACAGCAGGTATCCCAGCTGACCTGAATCTGCCCCCAACAATCCTACCCACAGTGACTGTGACAGTACACAGCAGGTATCCCAGCTGACCTGACTCAGCCCCCAACAATCCTACCCACAGTGACGATCACAGTTCACAGCAGGTATCCCAGCTGACCTGACTCTGCCCCCAACAATCCTACCCACAGTGACTGCCACAGTTCACAGCAGGTATCCCAGCTGACCTGACTCTGCCCCAACAATCCTACCCACAGTAACGATCACAGTTCACAGCAGGTATCCCAGCTGACCTGACTGCCCCCAACAATCCTACCCACAGTAGCGATCACAGTTCACAGCAGGTATCCCAGATTAGCTGACTCTGCCCCCAACAATCCTACCCACAGTGACTACCACAGTTCACAGCAGGTATCCCAGCTGACCTGACTGCCCCCAACAATCCTACCCACAGTGACTGCCACAGTTCACAGCAGGTATCCCAGCTGACCTGACTGCCCCAACAATCCTACCCACAGTAGCGATCACAGTTCACAGCAGGTATCCCAGATGAGCTGACTCTGCCCCCAACAGTTCTACCCACAGTGACTGCCACAGTTCACAGCAGGTATCCCAAAGGACAGATCAAAGTGGCAGTCATGGACGATCCAATCCATGTCTACCTCATCCTGATGTGTCTACACTTCATCCTGGATGTGTCCTCATCCTCATCCTGACATTGTGTCTACACTTCATCCTGACATTGTGTCTACACTTCATCCTGACATGTGTCTACGTTATCCTGACATTGTGTCTACACTTCATCCTGACATTGTGTCTACACTTCATCCTGACATTGTGTCTACACTTCATCCTGACATTGTGTCTACACTTCATCCTGACATTGTGTCTACACATCATCCTGACATGTGTCTACACTTCATCCTGACGTTGTGTCTACACTTCATCCTGACATTGTGTCTACAACTTCATCCGACATGGTCTACACTTCATCCTGTGTCTACATTCATCCTGTGTCACACTTCATCCTGTGTCTACAATTCAGACGAGGCCGCAGAAAACTTCTAGTTGTGTTGGTCATGTGCCCAGACCTGAGTCTGCAAACATTTCTCAGTCCTTCTGCACTTTGTATTTACCCCGAGGTCTGCTGAACCTTCACCATTCACTGTAAACATTTCTCAGTCCATTCTGCACTTTGTATTTACCTCCGAGGTCTGCTGAACCTTCACCATTCACACTTGTTTTCAAGATGACTTCCATTGCCAACACAAATTCTACTGGAGAAATTGCACATCCAACTGCCAAACTGATTTCTATTCCTTTGTGGAGAACCTCATTGAAAAACCATGGGAATATTTCCTCACCGTTTCTTGGATGTTCTTTAGGACATGAAACATCTCGAAGGCAAGCTGAATCCTCGTGTGGAGAACTGATCCCTGAACAAAAGGCAAATGAAACAAACTGCAGCGTTACCGGAACCAGACGAAAAAGCAGAAGAGCACACAAAACAACGTGTGAAGTAACGCGGTTTTAATGAACGACTCAAAACAGGACCAGAAATTTTCGGCAATATGCCTTCCTCAGCGACAAAAAAATAAAAACAGTACAGACATTAACATGCGCAATACTCCCTTTGTGAAGCCAAGGGAATGTGCATCTTGTACATATTGTGCATATTGTACTCAATTTATTGTGTTTTCTCTTGCTCATTTCATTCATATGCAACACTTCCACTACATACAATCACACCCTCCCCCTCCTCTCACTCTCCTTCCCCTCCCCGTCTTCTTCTCTCCTTCACTCTCCACTCTTCCTCTACTTCCATTCTCTCCCCCCCCCTCTTTCTCCCTCTCTCTCTCTCTCTCTCTCTCTCTCTCTCTCTCTCTCTCTCTCTCCTTTTCCTCCTCCTCACTTTACTCTACCCTCTTTCCTCGTGCCCTATTCCTCGAACTCTACTCACCCTCTCTCCCACTGTCCCTCTGTCAACTTCATTCACCACTTTGGCTTCACAAGGGGAGTATTGCGCATGTTAATGTCTGTACTGTTTTTGTTTTGTTTTTTGTCGCTGAGGAAGGCATATTGCCGAAAATTTCTTGTCCTGTTTTGTGTCGTTCATTAAAACCGCGTTACTTCACACTTTGTTTTGTGTGCTCTTCTTCTTTTTCGTCTGATCCCTGAACATTTGCCTGGTCGAGCCACACCACCCCAAGGTCTCTTTGGTGTCCGCCTTAACTGTTTGGGTTGCTGCTCAAATCATATATGTTCGAAACAGCCAGACACTCCCGGGATGCTTTTTTTTTTGGGACTGACAGTTCCAAGGACTGATTTTCTGTGAGGCAGAAAAGAAGACGGAAAAGAAGATTTTTTCCCCATGTATATTCAGGAGTGATATTGGTGCAAGCTGAGTAATGTCACTCAACTTCTGCTATTTTGGAATGCGCACTCCATCAGCTATCTTCCATTAGTCGCTATCTTCAGGCTCCTTCATGCTGATCTAATGATTTTATGAAGCCACTCAAGGACATTGGGACATTTCTTACACAGCAAATAAGGTACCCCACGGGGTCTGGGGGTAAGTTTGGCTCTGGGTCTCTTAACCATTTGAATGACCTCACCAGCGTTTTCGGTTTGTCAGACTGTGGGCCGAACTGAGCCCTGGATTGTCAGTAGTGTTTCGCTTTGAGGGTCGGAGTATTTTTTTCTGGGTGTCTCTGTCCGCTGTGAGAATCTCAGATTTCGGCCGGTCAAATAGATTCCTTGCGAGTTGGAAGGGGTCTCTGAAGAAACAGTCCTGGCTTTTCTTCTTTCTGCCCCTTCTCCTTGCTGATTCTGCTGTGGCGGTTGCACTGTGTAGGGCTTTCAGGTCTTTGCACAGTCTCTCAGCCCTTTCCTCCCAGTTTCTTGGGCATCCTTCATTCGTTTCTTGAGATTACTCTTTCTGATGATGTCCCCCTCTTGCCAGCGTGTTTAAAAATCTAGTTATTTGTTAGGTGTTTTCACTTCTGGATATTTCACTCCAAGATGTTCCTACAGGTTCCGTATACAATCCCTCCAAATGGGACTGGGTCGTGGTTCACTCCAAGATGTTCCCACAGGTTCCGTATACAATCCCTCCAAATGGGACTGGGTTGTGGTTCACTCCAAGATGTTCCTACAGGTTCCGTATACAATCCCTCCAAATGGGACTGGGTCGTGGTTCACTCCAAGATGTTCCTACAAGTTCTGTATGCAATCCCTCCAAATGGGACTGGTTCGTGGTTCACTCCAAGATGTTCCTACAAGTTCTGTATGCAATCCCTCCAAATGGGGCTGGGTCGTGGTTCACTCCAAGATGTTCCTGCAGGTTCCGTATGCAATCCCTCCAAATGGGACTGGTTCGTGGTGTTCCGTATACAATCCCTCCAAATGGGACTGGTTCGTGGTTCACTCCAAGATGTTCCTACAGGTTCCGTATGCAATCCCTCCAAATGGGACTGGTTCGTGGTTCACTCCAAAATGTTCCTACAGGTTCCGTATGCAATCCCTCCAAATGGGACTGGTTCGTGGTTCACTCCAAGATGTTCCTACAGGTTCCGTATGCAATCCCTCCAAATGGGACTGGGTCGTGGTTCACTCCAAAATGTTCCTACAGGTTCCGTATGCAATCCCTCCAAATGGGGCTGGGTCGTGGCGCAGTGTGGTTTCCTATTAGTGCATCCAGTTTGTTGACTATATTATTTCCATTCAGGTTCCTCCATTCCTCTTTTGCATTCTGGGTGGTCAGCTGAGTGTCTGATGTTTGGCATCGAGAGCCTGTACACAATCGTCGTCTGAATAATCAGCGAGGATCTCCTTGGCGCTGTGATTTGAATCCTGGCCTTGGTTTTCCAACGTCTTATGTGTTGGCGCAGTACACTGCTGTTCATTCATCAGAGTCTTCCGATAGCCCTCTTCTGTCAGAGTCTTCCTACAGCCCTCTTCTGTCAGAGTCTTCCTACAGCCCTCTTCTATCAGAGTCTTCCTACAGCCCTCTTCTATCAGAGTCTTCCTACAGCCCTCTTCTATCAGAGTCTTCCTGCAGCCCTCTTCTATCAGAGTCTTCCTACAGCCCTCTTCTATCAAAGTCTTCCTACAGCCCTCTTCTATCAGAGTCTTCCTACAGCCCTCTTCTATCAAAGTCTTCCTACAGCCCTCTTCTATCAGAGTCTTCCTACAGCCCTCTTCTATCAAAGTCTTCCTACAGCCCTCTTCTATCAGAGTCTTCCTACAGCCCTCTTCTATCAGAGTCTTCCTACAGCCCTCTTCTATCAAAGTCTTCCTACAGCCCTCTTCTATCAAAGTCTTCCTACAGCCCTCTTCTATCAAAGTCTTCCAGCCCTTTCTATCAAGTCTCTTAACAGCCCTTGCTATCATGAGTCCTTCACTGCCTCTTCAATCTAAAGTCTTCCTACAGCCTTCTTCTATCAGAGTCTTCCTACAGCCCTCTTCTATCAGAAGTCTTCCTACAGCCCTCTTCTTCAGAGTCTTCCTACAGCCCTCTTCTATCAGAGTCTTCCTACAGCCCTCTTCTGTCAGAGTCTTCCTACAGCCCTCTTCTATCAGAGTCTTCCTGCAGCCCTCTTCTATCAGAGTCTTCCTACAGCCCTCTTCTATCAGAGTCTTCCTACAGCCCTCTTCTATCAAAGTCTTCCTACAGCCCTCTTCTATCAGAGTCTTCCTACAGCCCTCTTCTATCAGAGTCTTCCTACAGCCCTCGTCTCTTCCTGGCCTCTGTATCATTTCCCCCCACCCACATGAGTACCACTGTCCTCTTTTCCTTGTCTCTGTGTGACCATTTCCCCGCAGACACATGGGGGTACCACTTGTTCCTTATTCCTTGTCCGTTGTGGATTTCCCGCAGACACATGGGGGTACCACTTGTTCCTTATTCCTTGTCCGTTGTGGATTTCCAGCCGTGATTGGGTTGGTGCCAACAGATCAGTCATTCTCTCCCCTCTTCTGTGAATCCTGGCAGCATCTTGAAGAAGAAAAAGATACACCTGAAGGTGCGCACAGGGTAAGTATCGTCCACAAACGCCGAACAAACCAGCTGGGAGCAATCCTGCACCACCCTTGGAAGCCTGCGTTAAGTTCACATAGGGTGCAGGGACGCATAGGGTATTCCATTAACACGTGAAGGGACATAATTGCTTCCTGGCAGATGCCATTGTGTAATGGCCACTGCATGTGACACGACAGAACCTCCACGGGAGCGTTCCCATGGGTGTACCAGCCCATATTTCATGGCTGCAGAGCCCACCGGCAAAAAAACGCCACCGCCAAGCAACTGCCGCGTGCATCCCCAAGTGTCACTCGTTGCTGTTCCGCTGACAGTACAACTCCAGACACGGCCAAGGATTTCGCCATGATATCTTACGTGTACTCTGAAGAGAATCCCAGGGTGCTGTCTTTCCCGTTGTCAACAGGACTTTCCCTGCGGTCAGTGAGTCTTTCCTCACCGCCACTGGACCTTTCCCCAGAGTCGGCCAAAAGGCAGACAAGGAAATGATACACCCGAAGGCGCGGGTTGGACCCAGCGAAGTACTGTCATCAACCGCCGAACAAACCAGCAGGGAGCAATCCTGCACCGCTCTTAGTTCCATCATTCTCTCCCCTCTTCTGTGAATCCTGGCAGCATCTTTTGTGTGTCTTTGATGCCAGTGGCAAGTGGGAGAAGAGCAAGGTGGGGAGCCAGCCCACAGAGCCGTAACTTTGGTCTTTCCCACTGTCCTCCGGTCTGTCCCGGACTGTCCACAGACGTCACGTATAGACAGGCAGAAAGACAGATAGATCGATAAATCGATCGATCGATAGATAGATAGATCGATCGATAGATAGATTGATAGATCGATTTATCGATAGATAGATTGATTGATTGATAGAGAAAGAGAGAGACAGACAGACAGACCGAGGGAGAGAGAGAGAGAGAGAGAGAGAGAGAGAGAGAGAGAGAGAGAAACTGACCAAAGCAAGACGAAGAGAGAGAGAGAGAGAGAGAGAGAGAGAGAGAGAGAGAGAGAAACGATTGGAAAAGACAACAGATGATACTCCACATCGTTTGCATCAAATTTTTTATTTTTACCATTCTTTTCATTCCATGGCAATGAACTTTATTCATACCAATGAACTTTATTCCATATCAATGAACTTTATTCCATACCAATGAACTTTATTCCATGGCAATGAACTTTATTCCATATCAATGAACTTTATTCCATACGAATGAACTTTATTCCATACAAATGAACTTTATTCCATGCCAATGAACTTATCCATGCAATAACTTTATTCATATCAATGAACTTTATTCCATACCAATGAACTTTATTCCATACCAATGAACTTTATTCCATGCCAATGAACTTTATTCCATGCCAATGAACTTTATTCCATATCAATGAACTTTATTCATATCAATGAACTTTATTCATATGAATGAACTTTATTCCATATCAATGAACTTTGTTCCATACCAATGAACTTTATTCCATGGCAATGAACTTTATTCCATATCAATGAACTTTATTCCATATCAATGAACTTTATTCCATACCAATGAACTTTATTCCATACCAATGAACTTTATTCCATGGCAATGAAATTTATTCCATGCCAATGAACTTTATTCCATGGCAATGAACTTTATTCCATGCCAGTGAACTTTATTCCATGCCAGTGAACTTTATTCCATATCAATGAACTTTATTCCATATCAATGAACTTTATTCCATGGCAATGAACTTTATTCCATGGCAATGAACTTTATTCATACCAATGAACTTATTCATACCAATGAACTTTATTCATACCAGTGAACTTTATTCCATACCAATGAACTTTATTCCATGGCAATGAACTTTATTCCATGGCAATGACTTATTCCATGCAATGAACTTTATTCCATACCAATGAACTTTATTCCATGCCAATGAACTTTATTCCTTGGCAATGAACTTTATTCCATGCCAGTGAACTTTATTCCTTGACAATGAACTTTATTTCATGCCAAAGAACTTATTCCATACCAAAGACCTTGATTCCATGCCAA
>CM065727.1:2259554-2269554 GCA_033310375.1 Conus canariensis
AGCGTGACTATGGTGGAAATGTTAGATTGACTATGGTGGATATTGTGGGAGTGACTATGGTGGATATTGTGGGAGTGACTATGGTGGAAATGTGGGAGTGGCTATGGTGGAAATGTGGGAGTGACTATGGTGGAAATGTGTGAGTGACTATGGTGGAAATATGGGAGTAACTATGGTGGAAATGTGGAAAGTGACTATTGTGGAAATGTGGGGATGACTATGGTAGAAATGTGGGAGTGACTATTGTAGAAATGTGAAAGTGGCTATGATGGTATATCTGGGAGTGACTATAGTAGAAATGTGGTAGTGACTATAGTAGAAATGTGGGGGTGACTATGGAGGAAATGTGGGAGTGACTATGGTGTAAATGTGGGAGTGACTATTGGGAAATGTGGGAGTGACTATGGTAGAAATGTGGGAGTGACTATTGTAGAAATGTGAAAGTGGCTATGATGGATATCTGGGAGTGACTATAGTAGAAATGTGTGAGTGACTACGGTAGAAATGTGGGAGTGACTATGGAGGAAATGTGGGAGTGGCTATGGAGGAAATGTGGGGGTGACTATAGTCGAAATGTGGGGGTGACTATGGAGGAAATGTGGAGGTGACTATGGTAGAAATATGGGAGTGACTATGGTAGAAATGTGGGTGTGACTATGGTAGAAATGTGGGACTGACTATGGTAGAAATATGGGAGTGACTATGGTAGAAATGTGGGACTGACTATGGTAGAAATGTGGGTGTGACTATGGTAGAAATGTGGGATGACTATGGTAGAAATATGGGAGTGACTATGGTAGAAATGTGGGACTGACTATGATAGAAATATGGGAGTGACTATGGTAGAAATGTGGGTGTGACTATGGTAGAAATGTGGGACTGACTATGGTAGAAATGTGGGACTGACTATGGTGGAAATGTGGGAGTGGCTATGGAGGAAATGTAGGGGTGACTATGGTAGAAATATGGGAGTGACTATGGTAGAAATGTGGGGTGACTATGGTAGAAATATGGGAATGACTATGGTAGAAATGTGGGAGTGACTATGGTAGAAATATGGGAGTGACTGTGGTAGAAATGTGGGAGTGACTTTGGTAGAAATGTATGTAGAAGAATGTGGATGACTGTGGTAGAAATGTGGGAGTGACTTGTGGTAGAAATGTGGGAGTGACTGTAGAAGAAATGTGGGAGTGACTGTGGTAGAAATGTGGGAGTGACTTTGGTAGAAAGTGGGAGTAACTGTGGAAGAAATGTGGCAGTGGCTGTGGAAGAAATGTGGAGTGACTTTGGTAGAAAATGTGGGAGTAGACTTGTGGTAGAAATGTGGGAGTAGACTGTGGAAGAAATGTGGGAGTGACTTTGGTAGAAATGTGGGACTGACTGTGATAAAAATGTGAGAGCGACTGTGGTAGAAATATGAGATTAGCATGGTAGAAATGTGGGATTGACTACGGTTGAAAGGTGGAGTAACTGTGGTAGAAATATGAGATTAGCATGGTAGAAATGTGGGATTGACTACGGTTGAAAGGTGGAGTAACTGTGGTGGAAATGTGAGATTAGCATGGTAGAAATGTGGGATTGACTACGGTTGAAAGGTGGAGTAACTGTGGTGGAAATGTGAGATTAGCATGGTAGAAATGTGGGATTGACTACGGTTGAAAGGTGGAGTAACTGTGGTGGAAATGTGAGATTAGCATGGTAGAAATGTGGGATTGACTACGGTTGAAAGGTGGAGTAACTGTGGTGGAAATTGAGATTAGCATGGTAGAAATGTGGGATTGACTACGGTTGAAAGGTGGAGTAACTGTGGTGGAAATGTGAGATTAGCATGGTAGAAATGTGGGATTGACTACGGTTGAAAGGTGGAGTAACTGTGGTGGAAATGTGAGATTAGCATGGTAGAAATGTGGGATTGACTACGGTTGAAAGGTGGAGTAACTGTGGTGGAAATGTGAGATTAGCATGGTAGAAATGTGGGATTGACTACGGTTGAAAGGTGGAGTAACTGGTGGAAATGTGATAGTGACTGCGATAAAGAACATGTGAGAGTTACTGTGGTAGAAATGGGGGATTGACTATGAAAGAAATGTGGAATTGACTATGGTGGAAATGTGTGAGTGGAATTGCTAGAAATGTGGGATAAGTGTGGTAGAAACGTGGGAGTGACTATGGTAGAAATGTGGGTGTGACTATGATAGAAATGTGGGAATAATTATGGTGGAAGTGTGAGAGTGACTATGGCTGAAATGTGAAAGAGACTATGGCAGAAATGTAGGAGTGACTCTAGGGGAAATGTGGGGTGACTATGGTAGACATGCGCGAGTGGCTTTGGTAGCAAATGTGAGAGTGTTTGTGGTGGGAAGGTTGGAATGACTATGGCGGAAATATGGAAGTGGCTATGGCGGAAATGTGGGGGTGGACTATGGCGGAAATGTGAAAGTGGCTATGGCGGAAATGTGGGGGTGACTATGGCGGAAATATGGAAGTGGCTATGGCGGAAATGTGGGGGTGACTATGGCGGAAATATGGAAGTGGCTATGGTGGAAATGTGGGGGTGACTATGGCGGAAATGTGGAAGTGGCTATGGCGGAAATATGGAAGTGACTATGGCGGAAATGTGGGGGTGACTATGGCGGAAATGTGGAAGTGGCTATGGCGGAAATGTGGGGGTGACTATGGCGGAAATTGGAAGTGACTATGGCGGAAATATGGAAGTGGCTATGGCGGAAATATGGAAGTGGCTATGGCGGAAATATGGAAGTGGCTATGGCGGAAATGTGGGGGTGACTATGGCGGAAATGTAGAAGTGGCTATGGCGGAAATATGGAAGTGGCTATGGCGGAAATGTGGGGGTGACTATGGCGGAAATATGGAAGTGGCTATGGCGGAAATGTGGGAGTGGCTATGGCGGAAATATGGAAGTGGCTATGGCGGAAATGTGGGGGTGACTATGGCGGAAATGTGGAAGTGACTATGGCGGAAATGTGGGGGTGACTATGGCGGAAATGTGGAAGTGACTATGGCGGAAATGTGGGGGTGACTATGGCGGAAATGTGGAAGTGACTATGACGGAAATGTGGGGGTGACTACGGCGGAAATGTGGAGGTGACTATGGCGGAAATGTGGGAGTGGCTATGGCGGAAATGTGGGAGTGACTATGGCGGAAATATGGAAGTGACTGAGGTGGAAATGTGGAATTGACAATGGTGGAAATGTGGAAGTGACTATGGTGGAAATGTGGGATGTGACTATGGTGGAAATGTGGAAGTGACTGAGGTGGAAATGTGGAATTGACAATGGTGGAAATGTGGAAGTGACTATGGTGGAAATGTGGGATGTGACTATGGTGGAAATGTGGGAGTGCCTTTGGTGGAAATGTGGGAGGGGGGGGGGGGACTATGGTGAAAATGTGGGAGTGACTATGGCGGAAACGTGGGAGTGACTATGGCGGAAATGTGGAAGTGACTATTGTGGAAATGTGGGGGTAACTATGGCTAAAATGTGTGAATGATTATGGCGGAAATGTGGGAGTGACTATGGGGGAAATGTGAAAGTGACTATGGTGGAAATGTGGTGGTAACTATTGTGGAAATGTGGGGTTAATTTGGCGGAAATGTGGAAGTGATTATGGCGGAAATCTTGGAGTGACTATGGGGAAAATGTGGAAGTGACTAAGGAGGATATGTGAGTTGACTATGGGGGAAATATGGGGTGACTATGGTGGAAATGTGGAACTGACTATGTTGGAAATGTGGGAGTGACTATGGGGAAAATGTGGAAGTGACTATGGTGGAAATTTGGTAGTCACTATGGCGGAAATTTGGGGGTGGCTACTATTTCGGAAATTAGAGGGGGGGGGGGGGGGGGGTTACTATGGTAGAAATGTGGGGATGGCTATGGCGGAAATGTGGGGATGACTATGGTGGAAATGTGGGAGTGACTATGAGTGTAGTGTACGAAGACAGCAAAGTGAGGTAAGATTATGACAACATTTCTTCCTATCTTTAATGAAGAGTGCAGAGAGCGAGGTAAATTATGACACTGTCTTTCTCCTATCTTGAATGAAAGAGAGCAGAGAGGGAGGTAAGGTTATGACCCTTTTAGTCGTCCATGTTGACAACGTCACATCACGATGCGATTAATGTTTGTCACCTAGGACTGTCTTGTACATGTTGACCAATGTCACAATGTCACGCATATTTATGTTTGTCACCGAAGACAGTCTCTGTACGTGTTGAGAGGGTGACCAATGTCACCTCACTATGAATGTTTGTCACCCAGGACAGTCTCTGTACGTGTTGACAGTGTCACCTCACTATGAATGTTTGTCACCCAGGACAATCTCTGTACGTGTTGACAGTGTCACCTCACTATGAATGTTTGTCACCTAGGACAGTCTCTGTACGTGTTGACCGGTGTCATCTCACTATTAATGTCTGTTCGCTGGACAGCCTCTGTACGTGTTGACCAGTGTCACCAACGACACCTCACTATAATGTTTGTCACCTTGGACAGTCTCTGTACGTGTTGACAGTGTCACCTCACTATGAATGTTTGTCACCTTGGACAGTCTCTGTACGTGTTGACAGTGTCACCTCACTATGAATGTTTGTCACCTAGGACAGTCTCTGTACGTGTTGACAGTGTCACCTCACATTGAATGTTTGTCACCTAGGACAGTCTCTGCACGTGTTGACCAGTGTACCAACGTCACTCACTATGAATGTTTGTCACCTTGGACCAGTCTCTCTGTACGTGTTGACAGTGTCACCTCACTATGAATGTTTGTCACCTTGGACAGTCTCTGTACGTGTTGACAGTGTCACCTCACTATGAATGTTTGTCACCTAGGACAGTCTCTGTACGTGTCGACAGTGTCACCTCACTATGAATGTTTGTCACCTAGGACAGTCTCTGTACGTGTTGACAGTGTCATCTCACTATGAATGTTTGTCACCTAGGACAGTCTCTGTACGTGTTGACAGTGTCACCTCACTATGAATGTTTGTCACCTAGGACAGTCTCTGTACGTGTTGACAGTGTCATCTCACTATGAATGTTTGTCACCTAGGACAGTCTCTGTATGTGTTGACCAAAGTCACCTCACTATGAATGTTTGTCACCTAGGACAGTCTCTGCACGTGTTGACTGTGTCACCTCACTATGAATATTTTTGTCACCTAGGACAGTCTCTGTACATGTTGACCAGTGTCACCTCACTATGAATGTTTGTCACCTAGGACAGTCTCTGTACGTGTTGACAGTGTCACCTCACTATGAATGTTTGTCACCTAGGATAGTATCTGCACGTGTTAATCAGTGTCACCAACGTCACCCCACTATGAATGTTTGTCATGTACGTCTGTACGTGATGACAGTGTCACCTCACTATGAATGTTTGTCACCTAGGATAGTCTCTGCACGTGTTGACCAGTGTCACCAACGACACCTCACTATGAATGTTTGTCACCTTGGACAGTCTCTGTACGTGTTGACAGTGTCACCTCACTATGAATGTTTGTCACCTAGGACAGTCTCTGTACGTGTTGACCAGTGTCACCTCACTATGAATGTTTGTCACCTAGGACAATCTCTGTACGTGTTGACGGTGTCACCTCACTATGAATGTTTGTCACCTAGGACAGTCTCTGTACGTGTCGATAGTGTCACCTCACTATGAATATTTTTGTCACGTAGGACAGTCTCTGTACGTGTTGACAGTGTCACCTCACTATGAATGTTTGTCACCTAGGACAGTCTCTGTACGTGTTGACAGTGTCACCTCACTATGAATGTTTGTCACCTAGGACAGTCTCTGTACGTGTTGACAGTGTCATCTCACTATGAATGTTTGTCACCTAGGACAGTCTCTGTACGTGTTGACAGTGTCACCTCACTATGAATGTTTGTCACCTAGGACAGTCTCTGTACGTGTTGACAGTGTCATCTCACTATGAATGTTTGTCACCTAGGACAGTCTCTGTATGTGTTGACCAAAGTCACCTCACTATGAATGTTTGTCACCTAGGACAGTCTCTGCACGTGTTGACTGTGTCACCTCACTATGAATATTTTTGTCACCTAGGACAGTCTCTGTACATGTTGACCAGTGTCACCTCACTATGAATGTTTGTCACCTAGGACAGTCTCTGTACGTGTTGACAGTGTCACCTCACTATGAATGTTTGTCACCTAGGATAGTATCTGCACGTGTTAATCAGTGTCACCAACGTCACCCCACTATGAATGTTTGTCACGTACGTCTGTACGTGATGACAGTGTCACCTCACTATGAATGTTTGTCACCTAGGATAGTCTCTGCACGTGTTGACCAGTGTCACCAACGACACCTCACTATGAATGTTTGTCACCTTGGACAGTCTCTGTACGTGTTGACAGTGTCACCTCACTATGAATGTTTGTCACCTAGGACAGTCTCTGTACGTGTTGACCAGTGTCACCTCACTATGAATGTTTGTCCACTAGGACAATCTCTGTACGTGTTGACGGTGTCACCTCACTATGAATGTTTGTCACCTAGGACAGTCTCTGTACGTGTCGATAGTGTCACCTCACTATGAATATTTTTGTCACGTAGGACAGTCTCTGTACGTGTTGACAGTGTCACCTCACTATGAATGTTTGTCACCTAGGACAGTCTCTGTACGTGTTGACAGTGTCACCTCACTATGAATGTTTGTCACCTAAGACAGTCTCTGCACCTGTTGACAAGTGTCACCGACGTCACCTCATTCCTGTTAGAAGTCGTTTTTTTCCCCCGAAGGGTTCAAAGATTTAAGACCTCTTCAATAATACTTCTGGCTTTGTGAAATGGCAATGCTTGCAGCGGTAGCTATTCGGAATGATTTTGACCATTACTTTGCTATAGTTCTGGCAATGTTAGAGGGTTCATTTCATGGGAAGGGTGACAATGAATGATTGAGTCCACAGCGTGGGCTGTTCGCCTGTGTGCCATATTTGTTGCAAATGGCAGTAAGATTTTAGAAACTGCCTCTACGCCGTCATTTACAAGTTCTGTATGAATAGTTTGAATATCCATAGCCTTAGCACCTTTTAGCGAATTGTCTTCTGCTGCGATTTCTTCATGAAATCTTGCGAAGTCCACTTCATTAAAAAAATTGTACCTTCAGCATATCTGGATCTGTTTTGTTCTGTTGCAAAGTTCAAAGCAATATTCAGTCCATCTTCTTTTTTTTTCTCATATCATCTTGCAGTATGAAACAGTTGGTGTTTTCGTTCTGAATGGGTGAAGCTTTATTTTTTCTACTCTTTGGTCAGGTTCTTTATGGTCCTGGTGTTGTTTAACTTTAAAAAAAAATGTATTCCATTACTTTTTTTGAAAATGCATTCACAATGTTGTTCAATCCAGCTTTTCTTTGCATGCTTCATGTCTTGACTTATTCTTTCGTTTCCAGTGCTGTATTTCAGCCCGTCTACTTCGTGTGATCTGGAGCGGTTTTACACTCCTCATGTCATATATCCCCATAGTATTGCCTGTGACTCATGGCCTGGATTGTCTCTGGCTTATTCTCAGGACCTTAGTTGTTGTTTCATTAGCAATTGGCTCAGTTTTCTTGTGAGGGCTTCAAGCTCTTCTTCAAGCAATAGCAGTGGGGCAAACGTTCCTCCAGTATTCTCTTTGAAAGGTTAGTGGTGTCAGGGCCCTTCAGTCAATAAAGACTGATCTGAAATTCCGGTTTTATTTCATGGTCCAGTCATTCAACCATGGTTTTAAGGTTCATCACGACTAGGTCACACATTTCCGGTTGTTCCGAAAGAATTAGTTTATGTGACTGTGATGCTGACCGTTTAGGAGAGCTATATCCATCGCCTGGATTCTGTATAGCCACTGAGAGAGTCACCAGCAACCAAGCTGGCATCACTGACGAATTCCAGCAGGCAATGTCCCCTAGCATGGGTGGTCTTATTACAGCGTAGGGCCACAAACGTTCTTCTGACTTCTCGGCATTTGTACCTACCTTGGCGTTCCAGTCTCCCTGAACAATGGGGAATCTCTCTTGCCAGTCTTGTTGATAATAGTTGGATGCTGAGTATAGACTTCTTCGATCTGGTCATCATAATACTTTGATATGTAAACATTCCTCCACCTACCATGACTCTCGATGGTTTTGGTGTGGCTATGATCATGCTGAAAGGCAAGGTCCAGTGCAGCATTTCTAACGTCCTTGTCAACTAAAAACACCACCTCATGTTTGGCCTCTTCTGCCTTCTTCTATCTGCTCGTCTCTGTTATTCTTCCAACTTTCCTTCTGTCTGTACTTCTCTGTTATTCTTCCAACTTTCCTTTTGTCTGTACTTCTCTGTTATTCTTCCAACTTTCCCTCTGTCTGTACTTCTCTGTTATTCTTCCAACTTTCCTTCTGTCTGTACTTCTCTGTTATTCTTCCACTTTCCTTCTGTCTGTACTTCTCTGTTGTTCTTCCACTTTCCATCTGTCTGTACTTCTCTGTTATCCATCCAACCCTTTCACAGATGTCCTGACTTCTGTGTTATCTGATCCAACTTTCAGGGCGCCACCAGATGTGTCTATTCGGTTTGTTTCACTCTTTTGTTAAATTTTAACCAGCCCGATTTACTTTTCCTTCTCGGAAAAAGAAAAGCCAGATAATTTTGCGGAGGAGGAAGGAGCCAGGGAGGGGAAGGGATGACGAATTATGTGAGAAAGACGTAATAATACAAAAAAAAAAAGGGGGGGGGGGGACGTAATAATAATAAAAAAATTAAATATTGAACCCTTTACTGACATCATATGGGGACTGCTTAATTCTGTCCTCTGAAGAGAACAATTGGTTTACACCTGTCTGGAGTCATCGTTCGTCTCCTGGGTGAGAGTTATCAGCAGATCTCGCCTGGCTGTGGTCCACCCTCGGTATCTAACATACCACGTCGCCTTTTATACTGTGATATTCTCACCCCTGACTATGGGGAACACTTACAACGAAGTACACCCATGGTATCCAACATACAATGTCACCTACAATTGAGTGATATTCTCACCATTGACTATGGGGAACACTTGCAATGAAGTCCAACCCTGGTATTCAACAGACAATGTCACCTGTGGGGAGATTTACAATGAAATGAACTTTCATAGACGCCACAAAGGGCAGAAAATAACACAATCAAAATAGCTTACAGAAATGAATTTCTTGATCAATAATTAAATTAATGAATGATACATCTAACCTCCTCATATTTACTACAAAGAGGTTGGGCCAGTCTCCCTGATTGCTGACAGAACATTGTACACATGGACCAGCTCCTTCAGTGAATGGAGGTCAGCCAGCTGCTGCCCTGTCTGCTGAGGTCGTCTGACCAGAGGTCATGTCCCTCTGTGTCCACAGTGACAACACCCCTTACAGCTGCCCTGTCTACTGAGGTCGTCTGACCAAGGTCTGCCCTCTGTGTCCACAGTGACAACACCCCTTACAGCTGAGACTTCATAGATCTGGCTTCAAGTGACAGCAATTGATTGACATCAGTGAGAACCAACCTCAACCACCGGTCGGAAATTAACCTCGGCAGGCACCTGTCACACGTGTCAGCAATTGACCGACATCAATACAATACTGCCTTGAGTGACAGCAAGTGGTTGACACGTAGCACTTGATCGACATCAGTGAGAACCAGCGTCAGTCCCCGGTCGGAAATTGACGTCGGCGAGAACTTTTCACACGAGGCAGCAATTGATTGACATCAGCAGGATCCTGTAACAAACGGCAGCAATGGATCCTGCCTTAATGACATCAAGGAAGTCACGTCAGCAAGATCCTGCCTTCATGATAGCGATTGATTGACGTCAGCAATATGTTGCCTTAAGAGACAGAAACTGATTGACGTCAGCAGGATCCTGTCTTAAGAGACTGAAATTGATTGACGTCAGCAGGATCCTGTCTTAAGAGACAGAATTAATTGACGTCAGCAGGATCCTGTCTTAAGAGACAGACATTGATTGACG
>CM065727.1:2274554-2282054 GCA_033310375.1 Conus canariensis
CCCAAAAGCACAAGACAGTGCCCTCAACAAAGCAGAATCAACCAGAAGGAGACCAAGAAGCAAGTAGTTCCTTTCTCTTAACTCCTGTCCGCAGAACTTCTTATGGTCTAGTGTGTTGCTTAATCATCCGGCGGCTTGGGCACGTCACCAAGAGTCACGAAGCATGAAGAATATCTATGATGTGAGCACGAGGTAGTGACCTCATAGTTGAGCTCATAGTAGCGAGCGTTAGTAACGAGAGAAGTATGACTACAATGTGGAACCGTCATGAGATGAAACACATTTCAACACCATACCAATCAGTGCCCACCAAAAAGGATTTACCAAAACCAATTAACCGATATATATAATACTATGTAAACCACACTTAGCAACTCTAAACACTAAAACAGAAATAGTAAACAACTGCAGGCACAAGTGGAAATCGTTGTTAGTGAACACACCCCAAGCAATAACCTGAAAATTCCCCAAAAAACACGTGCAATTTACCTGCACGGGAAAACAACAACAACTGGGCCCCACACCTATAAAACACCGGCGGTGGGTGACCCAAGTATTCATCCTGACGAGAGCCCAGCAGCTTGAAACAGATCTGTAGATATTTTTAGACTCCTTTTAATTCTTTGATTTTTAACAAATGTTGCTCCCCAAGGGGTTGAGCACTTTTGAAACTGTTTTAGGCTTAACAGGCCTGTGTGTGTGTGTGTGTGTGTGTGTGTGTGTGTGTGTGTGTGTGTGTGTGTGTGTGTGTACAACGAGAGAAAAATTGACACACACACACACACACACACACACACACACCACACACACACACACACACTGATCATAGAATGATTATATTCCCTCATGAAGTAAATAAAAAAGAAGCAAGGAAAAAAAATCACAGAATAATGCCAGTATGTATCATTTTATGAAGTAAGTTACGTTACAGACCAGGTATATAAATATTTCAATACTCATAGAATAATTACAATACAAATAGGCTTATGAAGCAAATGACACTAGAACCTCTGTTATTTGCTTAATGTAATAACAATAATATTATTAATGACAATGGATTATGATATAGACCAGATTATGAAGGAAGTGAAATTAAAACCCATGTCAGTACACTATTCAAAACAACCAAAGCATTAGCATTTGATCCCGTGTCATTAACACAAATAATGACATAAAGCAGATACAGTAAGACAAGCTCATGACATTAAATTCATATAACTGACAATTAATAACAATTATAACAATAATAATAATAGTAATAATAAGAAAATAATAATAATAATAATAATGATAACAATAACAATAATATTAATAACAATGATAATAGTAATAATTATAATAACAATAATAATGATAATGAGAAGAAGAAGAAGAAGGTTAACAATAAGAATGATGATGATGATCATAAAAAATAATAACAATAATAATAATTTTAATAATAATGATAACAATAGTAATATAATAATAATAATAATGATAATAGTAACAATAATAGTAATGATAACAACAACAATAACAACAACAACAATAATAATAATAATAAACAACAACAACAACAATAATAATAATAATAATAATAATAACAATAATAATAATAATATGATAATGACGATGAATGATGTTATTGATGATGTGAATGATGTAACAATCAACAACAATATGAACAATACATGCACAGTCTTTGTATTGGTGGTCAAGCTTTACACCATGACTACGTCATTCGTCAGCACTGTTTGCAAATACCTATTCTATCGGTTGAAAGCAGGGGATATCGACGAGGGAAATGTTGCCGCGACTGTTCTACGATTTATTCATTCGTTGGAGATATTTGAGGCATCTGAAAAAAAGGGGAAAACGATAGAAGGAAGCCACGGAGATAGAGAGAGAAGGGAAAAGATGAGAGAAGGAGAGAGAGAGAGAGAGAGAGAGGGGAGAGAGAGAGAGAGAGAGAGAGCATAATATGTCAGTTTGCATGCATGAGCTCGTGCACCGCGAGTGCTCACGTGCGTGTTGTGTGTGTGGTGTTGTGTGTGTGTGTGTGTGTGTGTGTGTGTGTGTGTGTGTGTGTTTGTGTGTGTGGTGTTTGTGTGTGTGTGTGTGTGTGTTGTGTATGCATGCATGCATGTGCGTTTATGTTCGTGTGTGGGGGAGGGGGAGGGACGGAAAGTAGTTGTGTTTGTCTGTGTATGTGCGAGCACGGACAATCCCGCGCTCGTGCGTGGGTGTTCATCGTTGGCGTTGCAAGGAGTGTCAAGTAAAAGAGATGAGGCAGACTTGGGGCAGTTGGCCCATCCAGTCCTTGACCGCTGCTCGGTCAAAGTCACTTCCGCAGTAGTGTAGGAAGCAGTAGGCCAGGACCTCTGTCACTGTTGTGTGCCCATGCTTTTTGTAACAGGACACGTACTTGGGAGTTGTGTACGGCTCACACTTCTGTATCGTTGGTGACAAGCTACCAGGAGCTGAACATTTCATGGCATTCTCCCTTGCCTTCTGGCAATTTCCTCTGGAAACAGTAACACAATACAATGCAAAACAATACACCTATAACACAACACAACACTAAGATACAAAACAACACAAGACAATACAATACAATGCAATACAATACATGCAATACAAAATTATGCAAAACAATACAATGCAATGCAATACAATACAAGTCAGGTCAACAACGTGGATCACGATACGGTGCCATAGAAAAACCTTTCAATATTGAATCATCAGACACGACAGAATGTCGTACACAATCTATCACAGTGTTAACTACAGATTGTACATCTCTCTGTCCATAATCGGTCACAATGTTGGCCGTACAATCCTCTGTCATATGTTAATCATCTGTCACAATGTCAATTGTACAATTCTCTGTCATCTGTCCACCATCTGTCATAATGTCAGCTGTAAAATTCTCTGTCATATGTCATTCATCTGTCACAATGTCAATTGTACAATTCTCTGTCATCTGTCCACCACCTGTCACTATGTCAGGTGTAAAATTCTCTTTCATCTGTTCACCACCTGTCACAATGTGAGCTGTACAATTCTCTGTCATCTGTTCACCATCTGTTACAATGTCAGCTGTACAATTCTCTGTCATCAGTCTACAACCACATTTTCTGACATCTGTCCACCATCTGCAAAATTGTCAGCTGTACAATTCTCTGTCATCCGTCCACCATCTGTCAACCTGTCAGATGTACTATTCTCTTTCGTCTGTCCACCACCTGTCACAATGTCACCTGTACAATTCTCTGTCTTCTGTTCACCATCTGTCACAAGGTCAGCTGTAGAATGCTCCGCCATCTGTCCATCATCTGTTACAATGTCAGTTGTAGAAATCTCTGTCTTCTGTCCACAATCTGTTACTATGTCAGCTGTACAATTCTCTGTCATCTGTCCACCACCTGTCACTATGTCAGCTGTACAATTCTCTGTCATCTGTCCACCACCTGTCACTATGTCAGTTGTACAATTCTCTGTCATCAGTCTACAACCTGTCACTCTGTCAGTTGTACAATTCTCTGTCATTTGTCCACCACCTGTCACTATATCAGCTGTAGAATTCTCTGTCAACTGTCCACCACCTGTCACAATGTCAGCTGTACAATTCTCTGTCAACTGTCCACCACCTGTCATTATGTCAGCTGTACAATTCTCTGTCAACTGTCCTCCACCTGTCACTATGTCAGTTGTACAATTCTCTGTCATCGATCCCCTATATGTCATAATGTCAGTTGTGCACTTCTCTGTCATCGATACCCCATATGTCACAATGTCAGCTGTACAATCCTCGGTCATCTGTCCACCACCTGTCACAATGCCAGCTGTACAATTGTCTGTCATCTGTCCACCATCTGTCACCCTGGCAGCTGCACAATTCTGTTATCTGTCCACCATCCAACACTCTATTAGCCGTACAATTCTCTGTTATGTGTCCTCCAAATGTCACAATCACAGCGGTACAATTCTCTCTCATCTGTCCACCATTTTTCACCTTGTGAGCTGTAACTTCCTCTGCCGTCTGTCCTCTATCTATCACAAGATCAGATGAACAATGCTGTTTCATCTGTCCTCTGTATGTCATAATGTAAACTGTACAATTCTCTGCCATCTATCCACCTGTCACAAAGTCAGTTTTACAATTCTCTGTCATCTGTCCACTACCTGTCACTATGTCAGTTGTCCAGTTGTCTGTCATCTGTCCACCACCTGTCACTATGTCAGCTGTACAATTCTCTGTCATCTGTCCCCCATCTGGCACTATGTCAGCTGTACAATTCTCAGTCATCTGTACACCACCTGTCACTATGTCAGCTGTACAATTCTCTGTCATCTGTCCACCACCTGTCACCATGTCAGCTGTACAATTCTCTGTCATCTGTCCACCACCTGTCACCATGTCAGCTGTACAATTCTCTGTCATCTGTCCACCACCTGTCACTATGTCAGCTGTACAATTCTCTGTCATCTGTACACCACCTGTCACTATGTCAGCTGTACAATTCTCTGTCATCTGTCCCCCACCGGTCACTATGTCAGCTGTACAATTCTCTGTCATCTGTCTACCACCTGTCACCATGTCAGCTGTACAATTCTCTGTCATCTGTGCACTACCTGTTACTATGTCAGCTGTACAATTCTCTGTCGTCTGTTCACCACCTGCCACTATGTCAGCTGTACAATTCTCTGTCATCTGTCCACTACCTGTCACAATGTCAGCTGTACAATTCTCTGTCAACTGTTTACCACCTACCACAATGTCAGCTGTACAATTCTCTGTCATATGTCCACCACCTGTCACTATGTCAGCTGTACAATTCTCTGTCATCTGTCCACCACCTGTCTCTGTGTCAGCTGTACCATTCTCTGTCAACTGTCCACCACCTGTCACTCTGTCAGCTGTACAATTCTCTGTCAACTGTCCACCACCTGTCACTATGTCAGCTGTACAATTCTCTGTCATCTGTCCACCACCTGTCACTATGTCAGCTGTACAATTCTCTGTCAACTGTCCACCACCTGTCGCTATGTCAGCTGTACAATTCTCTGTCATCTGTCCACCACCTGTCACTGTGTCAGTTGTACAATTCTCTGTCAACTGTCCACCACCTGTCACTCTGTCAGCTGTACAATTCTCTGTCAACTGTCCATCACCTGTCACTATGTCAGCTGTACAATTCTCTGTCATCTGTCCACCACCTGTCACTATGTCAGCTGTACAATTCTCTGTCATCTGTCCACCACCTGTCACTATGTCAGCTGTACAATTCTCTGTCAACTGTCCACCACCTGTCACTCTGTCAGCTGTACAATTCTCTGTCAACTGTCCATCACCTGTCACTCTGTCAGCTGTACAATTCTCTGTCAACTGTCCCCACCGGTCACTATGTCAGCTGTACAATTCTCTGTCATCTGTCCACCACTGTCACTATGTTAGCTGTACAATTCTCTGTCATCTGTCCACCACCTGTCACCATGTCAGCTGTACAATTCTCTGTCAACTGTTTACCACCTATCACACAGTCAGTTGTGCAATTCGCTGTCATATGTCCTCCACCTGTCACTCTGTCAGCTGTACAATTCTCTGCCATCTGTCCACCACCTGTCACTATATCAGCTGTAGAATTATCTGTTATATGTCCTCCACCTGTCACTATGTCAGCTGTACAATTCTCTGTCAACTGTTTACCACCTATCACAATGTCAACTGTACAATTCTCTGTCATATGTCCTCCCCTGTCACTATGTCAGCTGTACAATTCTCTGTTATATGTCCTCCACCTGTCACAAAGTCAGCTGTACAATTCTCTGTCATCTGTACACCACCTGTCACTATGTCAGCTGTAGAATTCTCTGTCATCTGTACACCACCTGTCACTATGTCAGCTGTAGAATTCTCTGTCATCTGTCCACCACCTGTCACTATGTCAGCTGTACAATTTTCTGTCATCTGTCCACCACCTGTCACTATGTTAGCTGTACAATTCTCTGTCATCTGCCCACTACCTGTCACTATGTCAGCTGTACAATTCTCTGTCAACTGTTTACCACCTATCACACAGTCAGTTGTGCAATTCGCTGTCATATGTCCTCCACCTGTCACTCTGTCAGCTGTACAATTCTCTGCCATCTGTCCACCACCTGTCACTATATCAGCTGTAGAATTATCTGTTATATGTCCTCCACCTGTCACTATGTCAGCTGTACAATTCTCTGTCAACTGTTTACACCTGTCACAATGTCAGTTGTACAATTCTCTGTCATATGTCCTCCACCTGTCACCATGACAGCTGTACAATTCTCTGTCATCTGTCCACCACTCGTCACCCTGTCAGCTGTACAATTCTCTGTCATCTGTCCACCACCTGTCACTATGTCATCTGTACAATTCTCTGTCATCTGTCCACCACCTGTCATGTTAACTGTACAATTCTCCGCCATCTTTCCTCCACCTTTCACAAGGTCAGTTGTACAATTCTCTGTCATCTGTCTATCACCTGTCACTCTGTCAGCTGTACAATTCTCTGTTATATGTCCTCCACCTGTCACTATGTCAGCTGTACAATTCTCTGTCATATGTCCACCACCTGTCACTATGTCAGCTGTACAATTCTCTGTCAACTGTTTACCACCTATCACAATGTCAGTTGTACAATTATTGTCATCTGTCCACCACCTGTCACTCTGTCAGCTGCACAATTTTCTGTCATCTGTCTACCATCTGTCACTCTATCAGTAGTATAATTCTCTGTCATCTGTCCACCACCTGTCACAATGTCAGCTGTACAGTTCTCTGCCATATGTCGACTACCTGTCACCATGTCAGCTGTATAATTCTTTGCCACTTGTCGACTACCTGTTACAATATCAGCTGTGCAGGTCTATCATCTATGTACCATACGTCACCCTGTCATCTGTACAGTTCTGTCATGTCTACCACTCGTCATCCTGTCATCTGTACAGTTCTGTCATCTGTCTACCACTCGTCACCCTGTGTTCTGTACAGTTCTGTTATCTGTTGCCACTCGTCACCCTGTCATCTGTACAGTTCTGTCATGTCTACCACTCGTCACCTGTCATCTGTACAGTTCTGTCATCTGTCTGCCACTCGTCACCTGTCATCTGTACAGTTCTGTCATTGTCTACCACTCATCACCCTGGCTATCTGTATAGTTCTGTCATCTGTCTACCACTCGTCACCCTGTCATCTGTACAGTTCTGTCATCTGTCTACCACTCGTCATCCTGGCATCTGTAAGTTCTGTCATCTGTCTACCACTCATCACCCTGGCATCTGTATGGTTCTGTCATCTGTCTACCACTCGTCACCTGTCATCTGTACAGTTCTGTCATCTGTCTACCACTCTCATCCTGTCATCTGTAAGTTCTGTCATCTGTCTACCACTCTCACCCTGCATCTGTATAGTTCTGTCATCTGTCTACCACTCGTCACCCTGTCATCTGTACAGTTCTGTCATCTGTCTACCACTCGTCACCCTGT
>CM065727.1:2287054-2371330 GCA_033310375.1 Conus canariensis
TACTATAATGACTGAAGAATTGTTAGCCTGCACTTGTTTTCCCCCACTACTTAATTGTTCAGCATTATATATATATATCAATTATAAACAAAGCTTGCCCTTATGTCTTAGATTGAAGAAATAGGTGGAGATAAGCATTCATATCTGCAGTGGTAGATCATTCTGCCAACTAACAGTATGTGCTTGAGTGGGTGAATGGGGAAAAATAAAATAAATGCTTCTCAAAATGAGCCTTTAGCAAGCTTATAGTCTCCAAGTGGGAGACGATCTCCAATAGGCAGAAAACCCACTAACATATAACTCTTGGTCAGATACCGATATTTCGAAACCTGATTGTTTCTCCTCAGTGACCGCGGAAAGTGGTAATTTGAGTCCTCTGCCTTTTCGGTTTTAAGAAGAATGCTATCCCAGAAAAGGCTGGTGTGCAATACCGTAGTATGTTTGTTGAGTTTTCAAAAAACCAACCAAAGGTGCCACCTAAGAAGCAAAAGAAAATCATGAAAGAGCAAAACAAGCTACATTTTCTTGCGAAAAGTAGAAAATATAAAAAGATAACCTCTCAAGACACAAGTGCTGAGGGCCAGTTCTTGGAATGAATCCGCAAGGGACTAAATTACAATAAACTAATAAATTCCAAGGATAAGTACCGAGCACCATTCCAGCAACTTACAGAGTCCTGTGGAGCTGCCCTAGGCGCCCCCACAACTTCCGCAAATCGTAGCCCGGTCTTACCATGGTCTGATTCGTCGGTCAGCTGGAGGGGGCAGTCCTGGAGTATTTGCTGTATCGTCTGTTCCACCTGCACACTACTGGCAATGAAGGGTAGGGGCAGCCTTCAGCTTGTGCTCATAAGCTTGTTGAGCCTGGTACGTCCTAGGCCATGCCTGAAGATGATGACCTGCTCCCTGCTCTATGCAAGGCATTCTGTTTTGCTTTCTGTCTCTTGACGCATTTCTTCAGGGTTATCTGCTCATGAAAAAAAAAATGACTGACATTCCTGGCTGATGATTCACTGCTTGCAGCACATCAGGCTGGTTTGCCAGTTAATTGCCCATAATACCACACTGGAAAAGCATCCACTGCAGAACAACCGACTGTCTTCGCTCGCCTCCTGCAGTGTTCCCATCACCTCCATCAACGCGTCCCCGGGCCGGCAGGGCAGCAGTGAAGACGACCACCTGTCGGCACTCAGTCCTGGAGGCAGCTATCAGGTCCACAGGTGCTAACACCGACTCTGTCTCTGCCTTCAGCGGGAACAGACCGGGCCAGAGGGGAGTGTTTGGACTGTACTGTCTGAGCAGGGCCAGAGGGGAGTGTTTGGACTGTACTGTCTGAGCAGGGCCAGAGGGGAGTGTTTGGATGTACTGTCTGAGCAGGGCCAGAGGGTAGTGTTTGGTCTGTACTGTCTGAGCAGGGCCAGAGGGGAGTGTTTGGACTGTACTGTCTGAGCAGGTCACTGACGCGGACTCTGGGTCCAGAGGGGAGTGTTGGACTGTACTGTCTGAGCAGGTCACTGACGCGGACTCTGGGTCCTTCGTGAACTGCTGCATGTGCATCAGAGTCCTCCGTGCTGCACTGGATCCAGGCCCCTTTGCCAAGGTCAAGGTCTTCTCCATGACCGCCAGGGTCAGCGCTGTCTCCACACTGTCATCCTTCTCTCCCTTCTGCAGCCATTGGGAACTTTAGGGGTCATGTGCAGGGCAGCTGGCAGGGTACCCCTGGCGGTGGTGGTGGTGGAAGGGGGGGGGGGGGGGTAGGGGGCAGTGGGGGCATTGTTGTCAGGACTGGCTGGGAAGTGGCCCCGTTGCTGTCCCCCTCTCTCTGCTGCTGTTGTGAACATGCCTGGCTCTTCTGAGACGATGCTCAGTGAACAGTTCAACCCTCTCTGCTGCTGTTTGTGAACATGCCTGGCTCTTCTGAGACGATGCTTAGTGAACAGTTCAACCTCTCTCTCTGCTGCTGTTGTGAACATGCCTGGCTCTTCTGAGACGATGCTTAGTGAACAGTTCAACCCCTCTCTCTGCTGCTGTTGTGAACATGCCTGGCTCTTCTGAGACGATGCTTAGTGAACAGTTCAACCTCTCTCTCTGCTGCTGTTGTGAACATGCCTGGCTCTTCTGAGACGATGCTTAGTGAACAGTTCAACCCCTCTCTCTGCTGCTGTTGTGAACATGCCTGGCTCTTCTGAGACGATGCTTAGCGAACAGTTCAATGCTTACACTTTGTGATGTTGGAAATCTCATGGCTTTCCTTTCAGATGAAAGAGCAAACAGTAGTTTGTTTGCAAACGTCGTACTGCTTTCATTTTTTTTTTTAATTGTAACTTAACCCTATGTATGTATGTATGTATGTATGTATGTATGTATGTATGTATGTATGTACGCACGTACGTATGTATGTATGCAGGCATGTATGTATGTATGTATGTATGTATGCATGTATGTAATGTATGTATGTATGTATGTATGTATGTATGTATGCATGTATGTATTATGTGTGTGTATGCATGCATGTATGTGTGTATGTATGCATGTACGCATGTATGTATGTATGTATGAATGTCTGTCTGTCTGTCTGTCTGTCTGTCTGTCTGTCTGTATATAAGCATGTATGTATGTATGTATGCGAATGTGTATGTGTGTGTATGTACGTACGTACGTCCATATGTATGTGTGCATGTACGTATGTATGCATGTATGTATGTATGAATGAATGTATGCATGTATGCATATATGCATGTATGTATGTATGTATGTTTTGTATGTATGTATGTATGCATGTATGTATGTATGTTTTGTATGTTCATATGTATGTATGTGCGTGCGTGAGTGCATGCGTGAGTGAGTGAGTGAGTACGCGCACGCGCTTGTGTGTGTGTGTGTGTGTGTGTGTGTGTGTGTGTGTGTGTGTGTGTGTGTGTGTGTGTGTGTGTGTGTGTGTGTGTGTGTGTGTGAGCGAGAGAGAGAGCGCAGGCGCGCGTGCGCGCACGCTCAATACGATGTGTTCTAGTTCAAGCGCTCGTTTCCCCATTATTTCCTGAGTTTAGCGTCTCTGATGCTGGACATTTTCACACTTCAAGACAAGAATCCTCACGCAGATTCTGTGCTGAACTATACGCATTAAATTGATGGAAACTCCTAGTCATCGTTTGCCACGTAGTTCGTTTCGCAGTTTTTGCTAAAAGTGTGGTCTTCTGATTACATGTAGACTCAGATGGATTCTGAACTGATGATGAAATGGGATATGTAGCCTCAGCAATACTTACGGTCTGCAATGCAGTGATGTCCAACACAAAGCGGCCAGAAAGTATCTGTTGTCCTCTGATGTAAACCATGCCGTCAACGTACGACAGGAAGCTATTGCCGCGACCGTTCATGTCTCCGTTGGTGGCGAAAATATATAGATTCTTTTGGCATATTCTAAAAAGAAAACAGAGAGAAGAGAGAGAGAGAGAGAGAGAGAGAGAGAGAGAGAGAGAGAGAGAGAGAGAGAGAGAGAGAGGAGAGAGAGAAGAGAATAACTGCATTTGCAACGGTATTGGTTCAAGTAACCATTTTTCATATTTGCCGTTAGTATTCTACTAAGCCAGTTGTAAATGATTCAACGCATGCTTCAATATATCATTACATGTTTACACATACATGTCACATGTCATGACCTTTAATTTCATCATCAGAGAGGTCATATGTCATGGCCACTCTTTTCACTGTTACAGAGGTCACGTGTCATGGCCATTCACCTCACTATCAGAGAGGTCATATGTCATGGCCATTCACCTCACTAATAGAGAGGTCACGTGTCATGGCCATTCATCTCACTGCCGTCATGTGTCAAGGCCTTTACTCTCACTATTAGAGAGGTCATATGTCAAGGCAATTCACCTCACTATCAGAGAGGTCATATGTCATGGCCATTCATCTCACTGTCGTCATATGTCAAGGCCTTTACTCTCACTATTAGAGAGGTCATATGTCATGGCCATTCACCTCACTATCAGAGAGGTCATATGTCGTGGCCATTCATCTCACTCCGACAGAGGTCATATGTCATGGTCACTTACGTCACTGTCAGAGAGGTCATATGTCATGGCAGTATGTGTCACTGTCAGAGTGGTCACTGTCGTACCCGTCCATTTACATATCAGATCTGCAGACCGACGATCCATTGCTGACAACAGAAATAACGTCGTTCGGTCCTAGTATGTCTCCGCTCTTTGCTGTAGTGACCTTTCTGACGGGGAGATCGGTCAAGAGACTGACGGGGAGATCGGTCAAGAGACTGATTCAACTCCTCTGTCACTGTGCTCCCTCTGTCCACAAGGAGGATCAACATTTCTCTGCTGACCTTCTGGTGGTCAAGTCATGGTCACGCAGTGGCGGCGAGTAGGAAACCCTCACGGCTACAGGTCATAGTCATCTTCATCGTCACCATCATGATAACCCTCACGGCTACAGGTCATCGTCATCTTCATCGTCACCGTCATGATAACCCTCACGGCTGCAGGTCATCGTCATCTTCATCGTCACCGTCATGATAACCTCACGGCTACAGGTCATCGTCATCTTCATCGTCACCATCATGATAACCTCACGGCTACAGGTCATCGTCATCTTCATCGTCACCGTCATGATAACCCTCACGGCTACAGGTCATAGCCATCTTCATCGTCAGCATCATGATAACCCTCACGGCTTCAGGTCATCGTCATCTTCATCGTCACCATCATGATAACCCTCACGGCTACAGGTCATAGTCATTTTCATCGTCACCATCATGATAACCCTCACGGCTACAGGTCATCGTCATCTTCATCGTCACCATCATGATAACCCTCACGGCTACAGGTCATCGTCATCTTCATCGTCACCATCATGATAACCCTCACGGCTACAGGTCATAGTCATCTTCATCGTCACCATCATGATAACCCTCACGGCTACAGGTCATCGTCATCCTCATCGTCACCATCATGATCTTTTTCAGCACTCTTTTTGTTCTCGTCATAGAAAAAAATCAACAACAGCATGATGTATGTCGTTTCCAACTCTGTGACCCTTCGTGCCCTCTGGCTTAATTTCATCTCTACATCTATACTGTTGCAACTTGGTCAGTTCATGATTAACGCCTTCACGTCGACGTTCTTTGCTGGATGGACGTGGTGACGCCCTCCAAAGGGAGGCGCTCACTCACGCTGTCTCTGACTTAGCACTTACTGTCGTCAGAGGGGAGAATAGTTGGCAGTGGCCTGTGAGTATGCTGAACAGGAACAGGTACCACTGAACACCACCAACGTGACTCAGCAGCAGTGCAGTGTCTCTTCTGTTGGATCACCTCAGAAATGTTTGATATTGATAATCTCCTGTGTAATCTGGACTTGATGCTGCGACGTGACAAGTCTGCGTAAGATTGTGTGTAATGGGTGTGAGGTAAAAAGCGTGAGAGTAATGGCAAAACACAAGTCAAGTGTAAGGATATCACTGTAAGTCTGCCAGAAGAATTCAGCTTCAAACCAAGCAATGCACGATCACAACAAACTGCTCTGCACTAGTTCTATCAAAACATAGATCCACTCTTCAGGGCTGACGTTAACATAGCAACGATTCCTTCAGCTGAGTTCTTCTTAACATAGCAACGATTCCTTCAACAGAGTCCTTCTTAACATAGCAACGATTCCTTCAACAGAGTCCTTCTTAACATAGCAACGATTCCTTCAACAGAGTCCTTCACATATAAACGATTCCTTCGGCAGAGTTCTTCTTAACCTAGCAACGATTCCTTCAACAGAGTTTTTCTTAACATAGCAACAATTACTTCAACAGAGTCCTTAACATAGCAACGATTACTTCAACAGAGTCCTTCTTAACATAGCAACGATTCCTTCAACAGAGTTCTTCTTAACCTAGCAACGATTCCTTCAACAGAGTTCTTAACATAGCAACGATTCCTTCAACAGAGTCCTTAAAATACCAACGATTCCTTCAAAATAGTCCTTCTTAACATAGCAACGATTCCTTCAACAGAGTCCTTCTTAACATAGCAACGATTCCTTCAACAGAGTCCTTCTTAACATAGTAACGATCACTTAAACAGAGTCCTTCACATTTCCATGGAGGTCTTCACATGGTCTTACTGGTTTTCATCTTGGAGACACATTGATGCCACTTGGTACCGACACGGATAGTTGATCAAGGCCCTGTTCAGCGTATGGTTGAAGGTTGTCAGGTGGGGATCGCCAACGAGGCTGCAGGTTTTGGAGTCCTCTGAGAAACAGACACAGTCATCAGTTTCCATTTGCTTACAGATTACAGACGCATTCACCAGAGTCAGTTTGATTAAAGGTTTATTCTCTATGATTAGCATAAGTTGTTGGAAATAGGTTTGCACGTCGTGTAACAACAAGATGAGGTTCATTTCGTAAAAGAAATGGTTGCATGTACGTAAATTTAAGTCATGAAAGACCAGTTTCTTTATCATTTTAAACTTAGCCCCGTAGACAGAAAACTGTAAGGTCACTTGTGGGGCTAATATGTCAACAAATTTAATGACATGTAACTTAAAATAGCTAAATGATCACTTTTCAGTGTGTCACCAAGATATTCCAGTAACAGAAGACTGCCAAGGACTAAATTTGTGGTCTACTGCCTTTTGCCTACGATTCCCAAAAATGTGTGTTCTTGAAAGAAAAGGAGAAGATTCAAATAATGACGTAATACCTACACATGCGCATTACTCTGGCCAGCCTTACCAGCTCCACAGGGTCGACAGCAGATCACTACAACATAAAACATATTTGTCTTCTCCAGGATATCATCCACCTCTCAGTCCGAAGGATTCAGGGGTCAACATGTGTCCTTTATAACCACCAAAAGACCGAGTGAAGATGTACATCGGGGTGGATTGATCGGAGACGTATTGAGCGGTAAACTCGTTGGTACACAAAAGGGACAGGAGTGCTCAGAGGCAAACACCTTTCTGCGATGGCTGTCTGGCTCAGCTGCTGGAATAGTTCCTCTCTGCGTCCCACTGTCTCCTTCAGGTGCATCTTTTTTCTTTAATTGAGAGAGAGAGAGAGAGAGAGAGAGAGAGAGAGAGAGAGAGAGGAGGGAGGGAAGGAGGGAAGGAGGGATGGGAGACAGACAGACAGACAGACAGACAGACAGACAGACAGACAGAGACAAAGACAGTCAGACAGAAGAAGAAGAAGAGAAGAAGAAGAAGAAGAAGAAGAAGAAAGAAGAACAACAACAACAACAACAACAACAACAGCAACAACAACAACAGCAACAACAACAAGATAAAAAAGAAGAGCAAGGACAAGAGCAAGAACAAGGATAAGAGGAACAAAGGAAACAAGAAGAAGAAAATACACCCAAAGGTGCCAGTGGGACCCAGAAAAATGACTGTTCCCAACTGCCAAACCAACCAGCCAGGACAAATCCTGCACCATCTTTGATTAGTGTTCCCAACTGCCAAACCAATCAGCCAGGACAAATCCTGCACCATCTTTGATTACTGTTCCCAACTCCCAAACCAACCAGCCAGGACAAATCCTGCACCATCTTTGGAAGAATGCACTTTCACTGACTACAGGGAAAGTTCTGTTGACAGTGCGAAAGACTGCAGTCGGGGATCCTCTTCGGAGGGCATGTAAGTCTGCGTGGAGAAAGCTCGGCGGTGTCTGGAGTTGTGCTGCTTTCACCTGTCAGCGAAGCAGCAACGAGTGGGCCTGCAAGATGTGCACAACAGTTCACCTGCTGATGACGTCGTTCGCCGGTGGGTTGTGCAGTTCTGAAATATGGGCTGGAACACCTATGAGAATTCTTCTATGGGGGTTCTGTTCTGTCACTTCCATTGCCCAGTACCCGAAAGCATCTGTCAGAGAGCATTGATCTCTCTTGACGTCGTAATGGAATGCTATGTGCTTGCCTGCTTCTTTGTCAACACCGTGCAGGCTCTCTAAGGTGGCGTTCGTTTAGTCCCAGCTGGCTGGTTCGCCCATGGAAACAGCACTTCTCTGGGTGCAAATAGCACTTCCTGGCATATGTTTTCTGGTCTGCTTTTGGGAAAAGGCCCTTCGACGACGAAGAAAGACCCAGTGACTACAGGGAAAGTCTTGTTGACAGTGAGAAAGAATGCAACCCGGAATCCTCTTCGGACACGTAAGGCCATGGAGAGAAAGCTTGTCTGTGCTTGGGTTGTACTGTTTTCACCTGTCAGCGAAACAGCAAGGAGTTGGTCTACGAGATGTGTGCAGCAGTTTGCTTGGTGGTCTTTCACCAATAGGCTCTGCAGTCATGAAATAAGGACCATATCGCCCATTGGGGATGCTGCCATGGTCTGTTGTGTCGCATGCAGTGGCCATCACACAATGGCATCTGCCAGGGAGCAGTAATATGTCCGTTGACGTCTTAATGGAATGTCTCCTTCGTATCTACATCCTAGAGATCCAGGTAAACGCTGTTCTGCACAATTCTCAGATGCTGTCAGCACTTAGGTAACTGACAATGTTTGGACTGTCAAACAGTAGAGCTGACCACTCTGACTGTAGACTTCTTTTGATGGCCCCTGCATTTTTAACTGAACCGTCAAGCATGGACTCAAAGATTTATTCCTACATTTAACACTCTGTATAACTATTTCATCTTTTTTTTAACTACTTAGTGGCTTACAGCGATTTACTATGGTTTTCCTTTTTTAATCCTTTACTGGCTGCTTTGTGTGTCATTGGATTCTGTTCTTCAGCCCTTGGTGGTGAGAATACCGCAGATTTATGGATTGTGGTATATTTCCATTTGGTGTCAAGGGAGCACAGACCATGTTGACTCCATAGTGTCTCACTGAGGAGTCTGAATCAGGGACGAAAGGCCTGTGAGCAGGTGATACGAATGGTTCTGTTTTCAGATAGACTACAGTGGCCTCAATATGCTGCTAGGGACGGGTTTCATATTCATAATCTAAAATCTAACGCCCTGATTTTTCATTTTCATTTTCTTTCTCTAACAATTCTTCAACCAACCCCCTCCCACCTTTATTTTTCAAAATCTTTGTCTGGTCATTAATGTAATGATGGAGGAATTATTAGCCTGCAGTCTCTGTCTGTCTGTCTGTCTGTCTGTCTGTCTGTCTCTCTCTCTCTCTCTCTCTCTCTATATATATATATATATATATATAGAGAGAGAGAGAGAGAGAGAGAGACAGAGAGACAGACAGAAAGATAGACAGACACACAGATCTGACATTCTGTCTGTATGTCTTTCAAAATGGAGTGTTTGTGTAACATGTAAATCCAAATTGTTTGTTTTGGTACTCACCTTCTATAACTGTTGTTGTCTTGCTTTGCTTTGTTTCTCTTTGTCTCTCTGTCTCTGACTCTCTCTCACTCTCAGTCTCTCTCTCTCTCTCTCTCTCTCTCTCTCTCTCAATATTCTATATTCCCTTGCTATATACATGTAGAAAAGCAAATAAAAGCGTTACAATATCTGGCTTCCAAACCATTGTCCTCAACATGGCATTTGAGCAGGGGACAGGGTGGGAGGGTGTCTGCTGGCTCATCAGGCTGAGTTCCCATGACACAGCTTGGGATTTATCATCAAAAGAAACCAGACCTTAAGACGGAATGTCAGAAGCAACTGAAAACAGATCCAGCCGAAGAGGACCAAACATGATCTTCATAAGGCTTGAATTTCCCAACCTAGGACAAACGTCCAGTAGCTATGCCTGTGAGGCATCTGTCACAAAGACAAAGTAGATTGGAAGTACCCAACATCACGTACATCAAATACATTGAAATTTAGTTTGAAGCTTTTCCGAAGCAATAATGAAATCCAATGAAATTTACGTACATCAAATACATTGAAATCTACTTTGAAGATATTTCTAAAGCAATAACGAAATAGATTGAAATTTATTTTGAAGATATTTCTAAAACAATAATGAAATACATTGAAATCTGCTTTGAAAATATTTTTTAAGCAATAATAAAATGTTCCCTGGCCATGTTCTAGCTGAAGCGAATAGTGAAATGAAGGCCCAGATGTTTGGTCAAGTGCTTAGTGTTGTTGTTCAAAACGACATAGGTAATTTGAACAGCTTTAGATCATTTATGAACAATCATAATTTTTGTCATTTACAACACATGACAAACCAATGCTCCCAACGCTTTCATGCAGCTAGAGTTCTTTAAAAAAAATGGAGGGGGGGGGGGGTAGGGAGGGGGGGGGTAGCAAGCAAGCAATCAACCAAACAGACACCTACAAACAACTTACCTTTTGAAATATTTTCAGAGAAAATACTTTTACCAAACAATTGATCCAGGTGGCAGTGGGTAACAGACCAAGGACTGACCATCACACCATGATCCGTGATCTATATAGCAGTGGGTAACACGCCAAGGACTGACCATCACACCATGATCCATGATCTATATAGCAGTGGGTAACACACCAAGGACTGACCATCACACCATGATCCATGATCTATATAGCAGTGGGTAACACACCAAGGACTGACCATCACACCATGATCCGTGATCTATATAGCAGTGGGTTAACACACCAAGGACTGACCATCACACCATGATCCATGATCTATATAGCAGTGGGTAACAGACCAAGGACTGACCATCACACCATGATCCGTGATCTATATAGCAGTGGGTAACACACCAAGGACTGACCATCACACCATGATCCATGATCTATATAGCAGTGGGTAACACACCAAGGACTGACCATCACACCATGATCCGTGATCTATATAGCAGTGGGTAACACGCCAAGGACCAAGGACTGACCATCACACCATGATCCATGATCTATATAGCAGTGGGTAACACACCAAGGACAAGGACTGACCACCACACCATGATCCATGATCTATATAGCAGTGGGTAACACACCAAGGACTGACCATCACACCATGATCCATGATCTATATAGCAGTGGGTAACAACACCAAGGACCAAGGACTGACCATCACACCATGATCCATGATCTATATAGCAGTGGGTAACACGCCAAGGACCAAGGACTGACCATCACACCATGATCCATGATCTATATAGCAGTGGGTAACACACCAAGGACTGACCATCACACCATGATCCGGATCTATATAGCAGTGGGTAACACGCCAAGGACTGACCACCACACCATGATCCATGATCTATATAGCAGTGGGTAACACACCAAGGACTGACCATCACACCATGATCCATGATCTATATAGCAGTGGGTAACACACCAAGGACTGACCATCACACCATGATCCATGATCTATATAGCAGTGGGTAACACACCAAGGACTGACCACCACACCATGATCCATGATCTATATAGCAGTGGGTAACACACCAAGGACTGACCATCACACCATGATCCATGATCTATATAGCAGTGGGTAACACACCAAGGACTGACCATCACACCATGATCCATGATCTATATAGCAGTGGGTAACACACCAAGGAACTGACCATCACACCATGATCCATGATCTATATAGCAGTGGGTAACACACCAAGGACTGACCATCACACCATGATCCATGATCTATATAGCAGTGGTAACACACCAAGGATTTGACCACCACATCCATGATCCATGATCTATATAGCATGGGTAACAACCAAGGACCAAGGACTGACCATCACACCATGATCCATGATCTATAAGCAGTGGGAACAGACCAAGGACTGACCATCACACCATGATCCGTGATCTATATAGCAGTGGGTAACACACCAAGGATGACCATCACACCATGATCCATGATCTATTATAGACAGTGGGTAACACACCAAGGACTGACCTAAACCATGATCCGTGATCTATATAGCAGTGGGTAACCACCAAGGACTGACCATCACACCATGATCCATGATCTATATAGCAGTGGGTAACAAAACCAAGGACTGACCATCCACACCATGATCCATGATCTATATAGGCAGTGGGTAACACACCAAGGAACTGACCATCACACCATGATCCATGATCTATATAGCAGTGGGTACACCCCAAGGACCAAGGACTGACCATCACACCATGACCATGATCTATATAGCAGTGGGTAACACACCAAGGACTGACCATCACACCATGATCCATGATCTATATAGCAGTGGGTAACACACCAAGGACTGACCACCACACCATGATCCTGATCTATATAGCAGTGGGTAACACACCAAGACCAAGGACTGACCATCACACCATGATCCATGATCTAATAGCAGTGGGTAACACACCAAGGACCAAGGACTGACTATCACACCATGATCCATGATCTATATAGCAGTGGGTAACACACCAAGGACTGACCATCACACCATGATCCATGATCTATATAGCAGTGGGTAACACACCAAGGACTGACCATCACACCATGATCCATGATCTATATAGCAGTGGGTAACACACCAAGGACTGACCACCACACCATGATCCATGATCTATATAGCAGTGGGTAACACACACAAGGACTGACCATCACACCATGATCCATGATCTATATAGCAGTGGGTAACACACCAAGGACTGACCATCACACCATGATCCATGATCTATATAGCAGTGGGTAACACACCAAGGACTGACCACCACACCATGATCCATGATCTATATAGCAGTGGGTAACAGCCAAGGACTGACCATCACACCATGATCCATGATCTATATATAGCAGTGGTAACACACCAAGGACTGACCATCACACCATGATCCATGATCTATATAGCAGTGGGTAACACACCAAGGACTGACCACCACACCATGATCCATGATCTAATAGCAGTGGGTAACAGCCAAGGACCAAGGACTGACCATCACACCATGATCCATGATCTATATAGCAGTGGGTAACACACCAAGGACTGACCATCACACCATGATCCGATGATCTATATAGCAGTGGGTAACACACCAAGGACTGACCATCACACCATGATCCATGATCTATATAGCAGTGGGTAACACACCAAGGACTGACCATCACACCATGATCCAGATTGATTGATTTCCATGACAAAGCTTGGGTTATACAACAAGAAACAGACCTTAAGACATGTAGACCATGATCAGATCACAGTGAGGAAAACAACTCAAAGGCTGAATCCCAACCATGGACAAAGTCCATAGACTATGCTGTGGGATCTGTCACAAACGCAAAGAGATTGGAAGTACACACAACATCACGTACATCAAATACATTGAAATTTAGTTTGAAGCTTTCCGAGCAATACATGAAATCCAATGAAATTTAGTACATCAACAACATTGAAATCTACTTTGAAGATATTCTATAAGCAAGTAACGAAATAGATTGAAATTTATTTTGAAGATAATTTCTAATAAATAATGGTAATACATGAAACTGCTTGACTAGATTTTTTAAGCAATATAAATGTCCTGGCCATGTATCTAGCTGAAGCGAATGTGATAATGAAGGCCCAGAGTTTGGTCAAGTGCTTAGTGTTGTTGTCATAAAGACATGGGTAATCTTGAACACGCTTTGATCATTTATGACACAATATCATGATTTTGTCATTGTACAACACATGACAAGACCAGATGCTCCTCACACGCTTTCATGCAGCTAGAGTTCAGTTTAAAAACAATGGAGGGGTGGCGGGTAGGGACGGTCCGGTGGGTACAAGCAAGCAATCAACCAACAGGACACCACAACACATGATCCATATCTATATAGCAGTGGGTAACACACCAAGGACTGACCATCACACCATGATCCGTGATCTATATAGCAGTGGGTAACACACCAAGATGACATCACACCATGATCCATGATCTATATAGCAGTGGGTAACACACCAAGGACTGACCATCACACCATGATCCATGATCTATATAGCAGTGGGTAACACGCCAAGGACTGACCATCACACCATGATCCATGATCTATATAGCAGTGGGTAACACACCAAGGACCAAGACTGACCATCACACCATGATCCATGATCTATATAGCAGTGGGTAACACACCAAGGACTGACCATCACACCATGATCCATGATCTATATAGCAGTGGGTAACACACCAAGGATGACCACACACATGATCCGTGATCTATATAGCAGTGGGTAACCACAAGGACCAAGGACTGACCATCACACCATGATCATGATCTATTAGCAGTGGGTAACACACCAAGGACAAGACTGACATCACACCATGATCCATGATCTATATAGCAGTGGGTAACACACCAAGGACTGACCATCACACCATGATCCATGATCTATATAGCAGTGGGTAACACACCAAGGACTGACATCACACATGATCCTGATCTATATAGCAGTGGGTAACACACCAAGGACTGACCACCACACCATGATCCTGATCTATATAGCAGTGGGTAACACACCAAGGACTGACCATCACACCATGATCCTGATCTATATAGCAGTGGGTAACACACCAAGGACTGACCATCACACATGATCCATGATCTATATAGCAGTGGGTAACACAGACCAAGGACTGACCACCACACATGATCCGTGATCTATATAGCAGTGGGTAACACACCAAGGACTGACCATCACACCATGATCCATGATCTATATAGCAGTGGGTAACACACCAAGGACTGACCATCACACCATGATCCGTGATCTATATAGCAGTGGGTAACCACCAAGGACTGACCATCACACCATGATCCATGATCTATATAGCAGTGGGTAACACACCAAGGACTGACCATCACACCATGATCCGTGATCTATATAGCAGTGGGTAACACACCAAGGACTGACCATCACACCATGATCCATGATCTATATAGCAGTGGGTAACACACCAAGGACCAAGGACTGACCATCACACCATGATCCATGATCTATATAGCAGTGGGTAACACACCAAGGACTGACCATCACACCATGATCCATGATCTATATAGCAGTGGGTAACACACCAAGGACTGACCACCACACCATGATCCGTGATCTATATAGCAGTGGGTAACACACCAAGGACCAAGGACTGACCATCAACACCATGATCCATGATCTATATAGCAGTGGGTAACACACCAAGGACCAAGGACTGACTATCACACCATGATCCATGATCTATATAGCAGTGGGTAACACACCAAGGACTGACCATCACACCATGATCCATGATCTATATAGCAGTGGGTAACACACCAAGGACCAAGGACTGACCATCACACCATGATCCATGATCTATATAGCAGTGGGTAACACACCAAGGACTGACCATCACACCATGATCCGTGATCTATATAGCAGTGGGTAACACACCAAGGACTGACCATCACACCATGATCCATGATCTATATAGCAGTGGGTAACACACCAAGGACTGACCATCACACCATGATCCATGATCTATATAGCAGTGGGTAACACACCAAGGACTGACCATCACACCATGATCCATGATCTATATAGCAGTGGGTAACACACCAAGGACCAAGGACTGACCATCACACCATGATCCGTGATCTATATAGCAGTGGGTAACACACCAAGGACCAAGGACTGACCACCACACCATGATCCATGATCTATATAGCAGTGGGTAACACGCCAAGGACCAAGGACTGACCACCACACCATGATCCATGATCTATATAGCAGTGGGTAACACACCAAGGACTGACCATCACACCATGATCCATGATCTATATAGCAGTGGGTAACACACCAAGGACTGACCATCACACCATGATCCATGATCTATATAGCAGTGGGTAACACACCAAGGACTGACCACCACACCATGATCCATGATCTATATAGCAGTGGGTAACACGCCAAGGACTGACCATCACACCATGATCCATGATCTATATAGCAGTGGGTAACACACCAAGGACTGACCATCACACCATGATCCATGATCTATATAGCAGTGGGTAACACACCAAGGACCAAGGACTGACCACCACACCATGATCCATGATCTATATAGCAGTGGGTAACACACCAAGGACCAAGGACTGACCACCACACCATGATCCATGATCTATATAGCAGTGGGTAACACGCCAAGGACCAAGGACTGA
This sequence comes from Conus canariensis, assembly GCA_033310375.1. Classification (NCBI taxonomy): domain Eukaryota; kingdom Metazoa; phylum Mollusca; class Gastropoda; order Neogastropoda; family Conidae; genus Conus; species Conus canariensis. The sequence goes on from CM065727.1 coordinate 2,303,111, forward strand.
CCACCACACCATGATCCATGATCTATATAGCAGTGGGTAACACACCAAGGACCAAGGACTGACCATCACACCATGATCCGTGATCTATATAGCAGTGGGTAACACACCAAGGACCAAGGACTGACCATCACACCATGATCCGTGATCTATATAGCAGTGGGTAACACACCAAGGACCAAGGACTGACCATCACACCATGATCCATGATCTATATAGCAGTGGGTAACACACCAAGGACCAAGGACTGACCATCACACCATGATCCATGATCTATATAGCAGTGGGTAACACACCAAGGACTGACCACCACACCATGATCCGTGATCTATATAGCAGTGGGTAACACACCAAGGACTGACCATCACACCATGATCCATGATCTATATAGCAGTGGGTAACACACCAAGGACTGACCATCACACCATGATCCATGATCTATACAGCTGTAGGTAACAGACCAAGGAGCAAGCACTGACCTGCCATCACAGCGGTGACAGCAGCGACAAGGAACCACAGTGCTGGCATGGTTGATGGAGTTGGAACAGCAACGGCTGGCAGGGGGAAGGACTGGGATTGCTGTCACAGGCTTTGGTCACCACAGTCTGTTGAGGACCATCGCTATTCTTGTTACAATATTGTGAGCAGAGGTGTGTGTGTGTGTGTGTGTGTGTGTGTGTGTGTGTGTGTGTGTGTGTGTGTGTGTGTGTGTGTGTGTGTGTGTTCTAAAAATTTAAATAATAATCCATAATACAATGAACCACAGTACCTTTTACATCATTGCTATCACACACACACACACACACACACACACACACACACACACACACACACACACACACACACACACACACACACACACACACACACCACACATCTGAACAACAAACAAACACACAATAGCTATTTTGCAAGAAGTACCCTACATTGAAAAAAGAAGATAAAATAAATGATATGGCTATAGATCTAGCATACCAGTACGCAAGTCACACACGCCAAACTAAGTGTAAAGAAACTATCATAATCACCGACGTTACTGAAACCAGCGATGTTTCAGCAACATCTGGATGCAAAGTGTCCCAGAATTAGCGCAAAAACAGAGCCAGCATTAGTATTAACTGAAGCCGCAGAAAAGGAGTATTTCAAAAACATAACTAGTAACAAAGCTATAAAGATCATTATTTCTCCCACAAAAATAATGTTATCCACCTTCCCCTAGTAAGAAAGGAAACACAAACAGTGGAAACCAACATTTACGAAGCCTACTTTGCCGAAAATCGCTCTCAAATTTAGTCACAAAGGCACATTGATTCGAATGAACACATAGAGATGACTATCAACAAAATTGACTTGTTCCAGCAGAAAATCAATGTCAGTTGCGGACTCTGTCATTTGGTGAAGAAGCCACATCCACTTGAATGTAAATTTGCAAACTAAGGAAGACAGGTGGTCAGATTTTAAACATCAGTTTTCACTTCCGAGAAAAATTCATGAAAAAGCCGCTCCAGGTAAAGTAACAAACAGCAAGGGTTAGCGTCGAGCGGTAAGGTACTGGAGTATGGTCCGGATATTGTGAGATGAGAGATCAGAGACCTCTGTGAAGGGGTTAGTGTCGAGCGGTAAGGTCTTGGAGTATGGTCCGGATATTGTGAGATGAGAGATCAGAGACCTCTGTGAAGGGGTTAGTGTCGAGCGGTAAGGTACTGGAGTATGGTCCGGATATTGTGAGATGAGAGATCAGAGACCTCTGTGAAGGGGTTAGTGTCGAGCGGTAAGGTACTGGAGTATGGTCCGGATATTGTGAGATGAGAGATCAGAGACCTCTGTGAAGGGGTTAGTGTCGAGCGGTAAGGTACTGGAGTATGGTCCGGATATTGTGAGATGAGAGATCAGAGACCTCTGTGAAGGGGTTAGTGTCGAGCGGTAAGGTACTGGAGTATGGTCCGGATATTGTGAGATGAGAGATCAGAGACCTCAGTGAAGGGGTTAGTGTCGAGCGGTAAGGTCTTGGAGTATGGTCTGGATATTGTGAGATGAGAGATCAGAGACCTCTGTGAAGGGGTTAGTGTCGAGCGGTAAGGTCTTGGAGTATGGTCCGGATATTGTGAGATGAGAGATCAGAGACCTCTGTGAAGGGGTTAGTGTCGAGCGGTAAGGTACTGGAGTATGGTCCGGATATTGTGAGATGAGAGATCAGAGACCTCAGTGAAGGGGTTAGTGTCGAGCGGTAAGGTACTGGAGTATGGTCCGGATATTGTGAGATGAGAGATCAGAGACCTCTGTGAAGGGGTTAGTGTCGAGCGGTAAGGTCTTGGAGTATGGTCCGGATATTGTGAGATGAGAGATCAGAGACCTCAGTGAAGGGGTTAGTGTCGAGCGGTAAGGTCTTGGAGTATGGTCCGGATATTGTGAGACGAGAGATCAGAGACCTCTGTGAAGGGGTTAGTGTCGAGCGGTAAGGTCTGAGCGGTAAGAGATCAGAGACCTCAGTGAAGACAGCAGAAGGTGAAGATGTGCAGACACTATGACTGTGAAGATGTGCAGACAGTATGACTGTGAAGATGTGGAGACACTATGACTGTGAAGATGTGGAGACAGTATGACTGTGAAGATGTGGAGACAGTATGACTGAAGATGCGCAGACAGTATGACTGAAGATGTGCAGACAGTATGACTGTGAACATGTGCAGACAGTATGACTGTGAAGATGTGGAGACAGTATGACTATGAAGATGTGGAGGCAGTATGACTGTGAAGATGTGGAGGCAGTCTGACTGTGAAGATGTGGAGGCAGTCTGACTCTGAAGATGTTGAGGCAGTCTGACTGTGAAGATGTTGAAGCAGTCTGACTGTGAAGATGTGGAGGCAGTCTGACTGTGAAGATGTGGAGGCAGTCTGACTGTGAAGATGTGGAGGCAGTCTGACTGTGAAGATGTTGAGGCAGTCTGACTATGAAGATGTGGAGGCAATCTGACTATGAAGATGTTGAGGCAGTCTGACTATGAAGATGTTGAGGCAGTCTGACTATGAAGATGTGGAGGCAATCTGACTATGAAGATGTTGAGGCAGTCTGACTATGAAGATGTGGAGGCAGTCTGACTGTGAAGATGACAGTGCCAGGCAGGTGTAGGAACACGTTATGTTGCGGCCCATGCACAGGCTGTCTCAGGTGGAAATGTGGTGATGATAGATTCCAACCTGCTGTTATCACCTCCAAGGTCGATAGGTCTGCTTTGCCGCGGAAAGGTACGGTCACCATGTGGGGAGTGGGGAGCGGGGAGGGGGAAGGGGCAGGAGGATTTTCACAATGATTAATATAACTGATGCGAGGTGAAAAGCCATATACTGCAGCTATATGAAATACAGGGAGAATTGATATCTTTCGCTATTGTCTATATGGCGGACAGAGTGAATAGATATGCTGTACTGTTGCCTACATGAAAGTCACGGATGGTAAATGCTTTGCCATTGACTACCTGAAGGACGGGGGAGGGGGGTGGGGGGGATACAAGTTCCTACATACGCAACACAGAAAAGTGTTCATTAGAGGCACGCACACACACACACACACACACACACACACACACACACACACACACACACACACACACACAACACACACACACAACACACACACACACACACACACACACACACACACACACACACACACACACACACACACACGGGTAAGGGATGGATTTTTCTTTCCATCCTGTCACAACCGATTCTGTCGCCCCTCTCTCATTGTTCCATCTGTAACTTCCTCATCCTCGCCCCTCCAATACCACTCACTGCAAACCCCACCTCCCTGTTTATCGATGCTGTGCAAAACGAAAACATGCAGGGAAGTCCCTGATTCACCTGTACACCTGGTGCCATGCGACAATCAATGTACACAGGTAGACTGACAACCACTTCACCCATTCTCTTCTACACACACACACACACACACACACACACACACACACACACACACACACACACACACACACACACCACAAACACACACACACAAGCACACACACACACACACACACACACACACACACACACACACACACACACACACGCACACACACACACACGCACACACACACACGCACACACACACACAAATATCAAATATCAAACTAACATCTATTGCAAAAAAGATCTCAGATATCAAACTAACATCTATTGCAAAAAGATCTATTGTGTCTCCTATCCCTCCCTGGAAACTAGTACGAGCACATTTTGATATTGAGCATACAGATATAACAAAGGCTGAAAATACTAATTTGTTATTATGCAATATGAAAATGCATTTGCATGATCACTACTCCAACCATTTTAAGATATACACTGATGGATCATTAATCAATGAACATGCAGGTGCAGCATACATTATCCCAGGCCTTAACAAAGAAAAGTCCTATTATCTCGGAAAAAACAAATCTATATTCACTGCTGAGTTAACTGCCATAATTATGGCCTTAAAGTTTGTTGTTGATTACCCTCAAAATTTATTTAAAGTTGTTTTATGCGTAGATTCTAAGTCAGTTCTTACTGCAATGAAGAATTTTAAATTAAAAGTTCGACCTGAGATGATCACTGAAATAAATAACTTAGTCCATTTCCTCTCAGTTAGAGACACTGAAGTAACATTTCTTTGGGTGCCCTCCCACTGTGGGTTATATTATAATGAAAAGGTTGATGTTCTAGCAAAGAGAGGAGCAAAACGATCTTCAGATTCGCATTTTTTGAACTTCTGCATGTCAGTGCAAGAGTGCTATACTTTGGCAGAAAAAGTGCAATTTTCTAATTTTCATTTGATAGAAAGAGAAACTGGGTGTTTTGGTTTACATGATGAAATGAAAAATATTCATGAAAAGTTAAGTAAGTACGATCAAAACATTTATCGTAGACGACAGATAAGTTCCTTGATCTGTAGATGGAAACTGGATTGCTTTAAAACAAAGTATGTCAAAAATATACATTGTATATGTGGTCATAGCATATCAACTGATCACATTCTTTTGTGTGACTTAATGAAAAAATTCATTCCAAATACGTCTGTACAGTCTATTCAAAATGTTTTCCTGTCACCAAGTGAAACATATCTTTTCTTTTTACACTTAGCTAAAAGTCCAATTGGCAAATACTTATAATAGATAGCAGTCAGTAGTGAGATGAGGCAGAAGAGTTACATGGGTTTTTTTTTCTTAATCTTTGATTCAGTGGATTTTCTATTTTTGTGTTATAGTTGTAAATAAGTTATTTTTTTTCCTTTTTACACGTTGTGTTACCCTTTTTTTTCCCCGGCCCGATTTTTTTTTTTTTTTTTTCGTCTAATATCACGTAATGTGGAAAGACGTAAAACAAAACAACAACAACAACACACACACAAGCCCGCACACACACACACACACACACACACACACACACACACACACACACACACACACACACACACACACACACACGACACACGGAGTGAGTTGCGATCAGCGCTAGCAGGCAGACGTGTTTTGGCTACACTGCAAATTTGTCCGGCGTCCTTGTTAATTAGTGATTAACTGTGTTTTCTTAAGCAATAGTTACACTGACAATTGGATTCCACGCTCGCTTGTGTGCACACGATGGCATGGGCGTCCCTCTCTCTCTCTCTCTCTCTCTCTCTCTCTCTCTCTCTCTCTCTCTCACACACACACACACAACACACACACACACACACACACACACACACACTTTTCCTCTGCAGCCCTTTATCCCCACCCAACCCAGTCCTGACACCACATAAACCAAACACTCCACGCACTTGAATTTGTCTGTATGTTGACAGAAATCATTCAAGAAGTAACACATACTCTGTGTGTGTGTGTGTGTGTGTGCGTGTGTGTGTGTTGTGTGTGTGTGTGTGTGTGTGTGAGTGTGTGTGTGAGTGTGTGTGTGTGTGTGTGTGTGTGTGTGTGTGTGTGTGTGTGTGTGTGTGTGTGTGTGTACTATGAAACCTGAATGAGATACAGCAACATGACGTAAAGGTTTAATCAACAAAGTGTTGAAAGTTGAAGAAATTTCCCTAATCACATTCTTATTTTTATAACTATTATCAAGGCGTGAATCCCAGTAACTGTCAAAAGTCACCATATTTACACTTAAAATAAAAACAAGAGACTGTTAAGTCCTGTCATTGACCGTGATATTGCTCTCCTATGACATGCTGCTGAACCGCATGCTAATACATGAGAAATAAGCATCTGGCTGATTTAGCAGATGAATACAATATCTTTCCTAAAAAATGAAATTGGCTTTCTGGGAATATGATTTAAATAGCAACACTTTTTTATGCTATCCTCTCTTGTCCACAGCACCTTTTCCTCAGGCATTATATGTTTAAGAGATAATGTGACATGAACAGGATATTGGTCGTATTAACAAGACATGATGCAGGTCTGTTTAGTATTAGGACATGGAGCATGGAAACACCAAAAAGGCCTACAACATCCTGAGGAAACTCACCAACACCGAGCAGAACAAGTCGTCTGTGACTGAGGATGATGCTGGCAATGTACTGACTGAGAACACCGTGATCATGAAGAGATGGACAGAGTATTGCCAGCAGTTGTACAATGACCCGCTCCGACCCGACACCAGCGAGTTGACCGACCACCCAGCAGCCAGAGAACCAGACCCTCTTCCAATACTGAGAGCAGGAGTGGGAGAAGCAGTTCACTACTTCAAAGGAGGAAAGTGGTCAGGAACTGACAACATCCCCGCAGAGCTGCTAGGGCATTGAGGCGAGAAGATGATCACAGTGCTGACTATGCTCTGTCAGAAGATCTGGGAGACCAAGGCGTGACCCCGAGAATGGACGCAGTCTTTGATTATTCCCATCCCAAAGAAAGACAACATCAGACTGTGTCAGAACCACAGGACAATCAGTGTGATTTGTCATCCCAGTACAATCAATGTGATTTGTCATCCAAGTACAATCAGTGTGATCTGTCATCCAAGTACAATCAGTGTGATTTGTCATCCCAGTACAATCAGTGTGATTTGTCATCCAAGTACAATCAGTGTGATTTGTCAAGCCCAGTAAAGGTCTGTTCAGAACACAGAACAATCAGTGTAATTTGTCAGCCCAGTAAAGGTCTGTTCACAATCATTCTGAACCGGCTGAAGAAACAGGCGAATCAACTGCTTGCAGAATATCAGACAGGCTTTCAACCAGGAAGGAGTACAGTTGAGCAAGTTTTCATCTGCTGCCTGATGATTGGAAAACACCTCCAACACCAGAGAGACCTCTTCCGCAACTTCATAGACTGTAAGAAAGCTTTCGATTGAGTTCAGCATGACGGGTTGTGGCGGCTTCTCAGAAATTTCAACGTGGAGGGAGGGCGGTCCAGATCATACAGGCACCGTACAGTTCAGCATCCAGCACCGTGCTCATGAACAGACAAATAGGGGACTTCTTCCATACAACTGTTGGCGTCCGACAGGGCTGTCTGCTCTCCCCGACCTTCTTCAACCTGTCCTTGGAGAATATCATACGCGAGACCATCGAAAACTTCAACACCACCATCTCAGTTGGGGGCAGGCCAAAATGCAATCTGCGCTTTGTTGACGACATAGATTTACTCGGCAGAAGCAACGACGAACTCCAAGACCTAACCGGCAGGCTAGAAGGCTGAGCTAGTGCATACGGGATGGAAATCAGCGCAGAAAAGAGCAAGGTGATGGTGAACAGCAGCAATGAAGACCAGACCGTAAACATCACAATGAACGGACAAAAACCTGGAAGAGGTGGAAGCGTTTAAATACCTTGGCTCCACACTCACGAAAGACGGTCGCTGTTCAACAGAAATCAAGGTCAGATTAGCTCGTGCCACATCAGCTATGGCACAGCTTACAAAGCTGTGGAGAAGCAATAAGATCAGCTTCCTTACAACACTTAAACTATACAAAGCCGTCGTCCTCTCAGTCTTCCTGCACGGGTGTGAGAGCTGGACCTTGACGGCAGAGTAGGAGAGAAGGAACCAAGCCTTTGAAATGGGGGACATACAGAAGACTGCTCCACATCTGGACAGAGCACAGAACCAACGACTATCCGAAAGCAGGTGGCCACACTGGCAGGACCACGGGAACCCCTCGTGGCTGCAGTTAGGAGGAGGAAACTGATGTGTTTTTTCCACGTGACATGACACGACTCGCTGGCACAGACAGTCCTGCAAGGCAGGCTTGAAGAAGGAAGGCACAGAGACAAAGACAATCCTGCACGCTTGAAGAAGGAAGGCACAGAGACAAAGACAATCCTGCAATGCACGCTTGAAGAAGGAAGGCACAGAGACAAAGACAATCCTGCAATGCACGCTTGAAGAAGGAAGGCGCAGAGACAAAGACAATCCTGCACGCTTGAAGAAGGAAGGCGCAGAGACAAAGACAATCCTGCACGCTTGAAGAAGGAAGGCACAGAGACAAAGACAATCCTTCAATGCACGCTTGAAGAAGGAAGGCGCAGAGACAAAGACAATCCTGCACGCTTGAAGAAGGAAGGCGCAGAGACAAAGACAATCCTGCACGCTTGAAGAAGGAAGGCGCAGAGACAAAGACAATCCTGCACGCTTGAAGAAGGAAGGCGCAGAGACAAAGACAATCCTGCACGCTTGAAGAAGGAAGGCGCAGAGACAAAGACAATCCTTCAATGCACGCTTGAAGAAGGAAGGCACAGAGACAAAGACAATCCTGCACGCTTGAAGAAGGAAGGCGCAGAGACAAAGACAATCCTGCAAGGCACGCTTGAAGAAGGAAGGCACAGAGACAAAGACAATCCTGCACGCTTGAAGAAGGAAGGCACAGAGACAAAGACAATCCTGCAAGGCACGCTTGAAGAAGGAAGGCACAGAGACAAAGACAATCCTGCACGCTTGAAGAAGGAAGGCACAGAGACAAAGACAATCCTGCACGCTTGAAGAAGGAAGGCACAGAGACAAAGACAATCCTGCAATGCACGCTTGAAGAAGGAAGGCACAGAGACAAAGACAATCCTGCACGCTTGAAGAAGGAAGGCGCAGAGACAAAGACAATCCTGCAAGGCACGCTTGAAGAAGGAAGGCACAGAGACAAAGACAATCCTGCACGCTTGAAGAAGGAAGGCACAGAGACAAAGACAATCCTGCAATGCACGCTTGAAGAAGGAAGGCACAGAGACAAAGACAATCCTGCAAGGCACGCTTGAAGAAGGAAGGCACAGAGACAAAGACAATCCTGCACGCTTGAAGAAGGAAGGCACAGAGACAAAGACAATCCTGCAATGCACGCTTGAAGAAGGAAGGCACAGAGACAAAGACAATCCTGCAAGGCACGCTTGAAGAAGGAAGGCACAGAGACAAAGACAATCCTGCAAGGCACGCTTGAAGAAGGAAGGCACAGAGACAAAGACAATCCTGCACGCTTGAAGAAGGAAGGCACAGAGACAAAGACAATCCTGCAAGGCACGCTTGAAGAAGGAAGGCGCAGAGACAAAGACAATCCGTCAATGCACGCTTGAAGAAGGAAGGCACAGAGACAAAGACAATCCTTCAATGCACGCTTGAAGAAGGAAGGCGCAGAGACAAAGACAATCCTGCAAGGCACGCTTGAAGAAGGAAGGCGCAGAGACAAAGACAATCCTGCAATGCACGCTTGAAGAAGGAAGGCGCAGAGACAAAGACAATCCTGCAAGGCACGCTTGAAGAAGGAAGGCACAGAGACAAAGACAATCCTGCACGCTTGAAGAAGGAAGGCGCAGAGACAAAGACAATCCTGCACGCTTGAAGAAGGAAGGCGCAGAGACAAAGACAATCCTGCAAGGCACGCTTGAAGAAGGAAGGCACAGAGACAAAGACAATCCTGCACGCTTGAAGAAGGAAGGCACAGAGACAAAGACAATCCTGCAAGGCACGCTTGAAGAAGGAAGGCACAGAGACAAAGACAATCCTGCAATGCACGCTTGAAGAAGGAAGGCACAGAGACAAAGACAATCCTGCACGCTTGAAGAAGGAAGGCACAGAGACAAAGACAATCCTGCAAGGCACGCTTGAAGAAGGAAGGCACAGAGACAAAGACAATCCTGCACGCTTGAAGAAGGAAGGCGCAGAGACAAAGACAATCCTGCACGCTTGAAGAAGGAAGGCGCAGAGACAAAGACAATCCTGCACGCTTGAAGAAGGAAGGCGCAGAGACAAAGACAATCCTGCAAGGCACGCTTGAAGAAGGAAGGCACAGAGACAAAGACAATCCTGCACGCTTGAAGAAGGAAGGCACAGAGGCAGGCAGAGAGAGAGAGAGAGAGCTGGTCGGAGATCGTGACAGAATGGACAAAGCTCAGGTTGCCAGAACTCCTGCAAGAAACCGAGGACAGGCCGCGATGAAGAAGATTGATGGAGTGGTCCCTCATGTCCCCCCTACGACCACTTAGGTCACGGGAATGTGAAGAAGGTTAGTATCTCCGACATTTTCTATTCCTTTAGATAAAAAAGCTAACTTCTTACGTCTTCAGTTATCAGTTTCAGTTGAGATTATGGGCAGCTGAATTGTTCCTTTTAATATCTGTTCATGAATTTTGTTTGGATTCAGTCCTATTGATCAGCAAACACAACTGAACAACCTGTATCTAATCTGTGCAAGATTGGGCTGACCGTAAACAACAATAAAACAATACAGAAGTGTTTACAACAACCTGTATCTAATCTGTGCAAGATTGGGCTGACCGTAAACAACAATAAAAGAACACAGAAGTGTTTACAACAACCTGTATCTAATCTGTGCAAGACTGGGTTGACCATAAACAACAATAAAAGAACACAGAAGTGTTTACAACAACCTGTATGTAATCTGTGCAAGACTGGGCTGACCGTAAACAACAATAAAACAATACAGAAATATTTACAACAACCTGTCTCTAATCCCAATCAAACAACCACAGTGCCGAACTTTGTACCAACAGGGGTCCTTTTACCCACGCACCATACAGGACTGGAAAGTCCTCCCCGACACAGTTGTTGAGGCAGAGACTCTTGACACGTTTGTGTCAAGAGCAAGAAAACTACAGTAAACTTTTTTTTTCTCTGTGTTGCTGCGCCAGCCCACCGTTAAAATGTCAGAATAGTCAACATGATGACTGAGGACATTTAATGGATGAAGATGAAAATGAAGATCTGTGCAAGATTGGGCTGACCGTAAACAACAATAAAAGAATACAGAAGTGTTCACAACAACCTGTATCTAATCTGTGCAAGATTGGGCTGACCGTAAAAACAATAACAGAATACAGAAGTGTTGACAACATGTTAACAACCTGTATCTAATCTGTGCAAGATTGGGCTGACCGTAAACAACAATAACAGAATACAGAAGTGTTGACAACATGTTAACAACCTGTATCTAATCTGTGCAAGATTGGACTGACCGTAAACAACAATAAAAGAATACAGAAGTGTTTGCAAAGGACAAACCCTTTGAGGGATAATCTTGAAATTTAATTCACTTCCTGTGTAAGTTTTGAATGTTCTGGTGAAGATAGCGCGATACTAACAAACTGTGTCATTGATATGCTTTCACATTGTGGACGTTTCATCAAGGAAATCTGTTACTTAAGATTTTAAACGCTCAGGTTGCCCCACTGTGATTAAAACATTTCTGGAATCTGGTGTACAGATAAATTTGACCAGATGAAAAAAGCACATGTGTTCACCTTAGGACTTTTAGGAATTCATAATGTGTGTGTGTGTGTGTGTGTGTGTGTGTGTGTGTGTGTGTGTGTGTGTGTGTGTGTGTGTAAGCATATGAGACAGAAGACTGAGTTCAAAGTAAACTGTTCAATTTAAATGTGGATCCACACAAGAGACAACAATGGCATCAACTGTGGCTCACCATATGAAAACATGTGTTTAAAACTCTTCAGTATCAACACACTCTCACTGCAACTAACCAGTTCATCCAGTACACTGATACACAATACACTGATACACAATACACTGATATACAATACACAGGGGCCAAAAGTATTTACCAAATTACACAAACACATGGTAGCAGCCACGACCTGTTGCAGTTTCAAAAGTAAAGTGATGCATGGAAACCACGTAACGCACGTGCACAACATTTTGTCTGAACATTACAGATCTGCACAGTAACAACTGCATAAGGGGCAAACATATAGAAACAAAACAATGTTGGAAACATTTTCCTTTTGCTCCAGCGCCCATGAAGAAGTATTGTTTGACAGGATGAGAACAGTGTTCACCCGTGAAGTCACAACGTTTTTCTTCACCATTAACAGCAAAGTGTTTTCTATGTAAACAAGCTCCGCAGCACAGAAATGGATAGATGACATAGCACGTGCAGCTATGGCAAAGGCAGATAGCTGTGTGTTCTTGTTAAGGATCACTAGTCGAGCACGCCAGCACAACACACACACACACACACACACACACACACACACACCACACACGCACACACCACTCACACACGCACACACACACACACACACACACACACACACACACACACACACACACACACACACACACACGTTATAATAATACACGTTCATATGGGTTTTTAGAAAACAGTCATTCTCTTTTGCCAACCCTAATGAAAGAACATAAAACTTTTAAGGGCGAATGGTAGAAAAAAAAAGGTAAAAAGTAACATCAATTCTTTTTTTAACATGCCAGCAACCACACTTCATTTCCAACTTACTGCCTGAAGACTGGAGCAGCGGCCTTGGGTGCCGACAGTGCTATTGCAAACTGCTGTCTGTACGTTCTGCCCTGACCAACGGCTTCGGTGAAGTGATGGTTAAAACCAACTGCCACCCTGCCTGTTGAGACAGGCTGCCCGGGTGTCGGACGCTCGTTTCTACGATGATCCTCCACGCTGCAGGGAGGTGATGGGGTCTACCTCTTGTCCCTGCAATTGACTGATGTCTAGCCTCACGTGGCAGCTATTGATTGACATACTGCTTGGGTGGGAAATTGACAACTGCAGGACAGTTCGTAAGACTAACCAGATCTGTTCAGCTAAGATAATCACATTTTGTCACGTTAGCCGGAGCAGTATCTTGTTTGCTTCAGCGTCAGTCTGTCTGTCTGTCCATCTGTCTGTCTGTCTGTCTCACTCTCTGTCACACACACACACACACACACACACACACACACACACACACACACACACACACACACACACACACACACACGCACGCACGCACGCACACACACACACACACACACACACACACACACACACACACACACAAGTTTAAAACCTTCCAGATGGGCGCATCAGGTTTTTAAATGCTTTAAACTAGGTTATCATGTAGAGAAGACGCCAAACTTTATAAACTCTATTTTAGCAGTAAGACCTTTCATGTAAACAAAATTAGGATGCTCTTTTGATGACTTAGAAAAATCTACACCTGTCGAGTTTCTTTTTTAAACGTCATTGTATTTTTTATTTGAAGACATACGTCTCTCAAACATGTCTTTTCTTCTTTGCAGATTTATATTTGGCAGGTCTGGATTATTTAAAAAATATTTCAAACTATTAAGACACATGTTGGGATCTCTGAGGAATAAGATTAAGATTAAGATTAAAATTATAGTCCCGTCAACAGCAGAGGTTATCTCAGGACTGTCACCACGTTTCAAACTACCACGTATATCTCTGAGGAAAAATGTCGATGGAAATACTTGGTGAGGGAGAGGGGGGGGGGGGGGGGGGGACTGCTTCTTCTGTGGGGTCTTCAATGTTTGAATGTCCTGTTGGTGTCAGGCAGGGTTGTATGTTGAGTCCTGCCCTTTTCTCTCTGTAAATGAAACAGCCATAGCCATGAAAGAAACTGGAAAACATGGAATACAGTTACAACCTGGTCTAGTTGAATTGTTCGTTTCATTGTTGCAGACGATCTAGCTCTTTTTTCAAGAACACCAGCAGGACTACAAAATCAGTTGAACCACCTTAGTGCACTATGCAAGGATCGGTTCTTAGATATTAGCGTAGATAAATGTGATGGTATTCAGTAAAGAACCGGTTGTTCGCGCCTGTCGGAAGTTGTCGTTCGTCACCCTGGTGAGACCTGCAGCAGATCTCCTCTGGTTACGGTGTTGGTAGTACACCCCTGTTTTTTTTTAACTGACGACTTTGCCTACATTTCTGCAATATTCTCACCACTCATTGTGAACTTGGACACACACACACACACAGATATATATATATATAATAAAATATATATATATATATTATATAATGAATAGACAATCATTGTGGTCAGCACGGGGGCAGGGAGAGAAGGGGACGGGATAGATGGCTCGTTGGATTAGTACAGGCACCACTGAACACTACCGAAGTGACTCGGCAGCATTGCAGTATCACCTCTGGTGGGCTGCCTCATTTGACGTGACACTGACTCTCCCTATGGATTGTCACTGTCGGTGTGGGTTGCCTCATTTGACGTGGCACTGACTCTCCCTATGGATTGTCACTGTCGGGGCTGCCTCATATGACGTGACACTGACTCTCCCTATGGATTGTCACTGTCGGGGCTGCTCATATGACGTGACACTGACTCTCCCTATGGATTGTCACTGTCGGGGCTGACTCATTGACGTGACACTGACTCTCCCTATGGATTGTCACTGTCGGGGCTGCCTCATTTGACGTGACACTGACTCTCCCTATGGATTGTCACTGTCGGGGTTTGCCTCATTTGACGTGACACTGACTCTCCCTATGGATTGTCACTGTCGGGGCTGTGTCCTCATTTGACGTGACACTGACTCTCCCTATGGATTGTCACTGTCGGGCTGCCTCATTTGACGTGACACTGACTCTCCCTATGGATTGTCACTGTCGGGCTGCCTCATATGACGTGACACTGACTCTCCCTATGGATTGTCACTGTTGGGGCTGCTCATTTGACGTGACACTGACTCTCCCTATGGATTGTCACTGTCGGGGCTGTGGTTGCCTCATTTGACGTGACACTGACTCTCCCTGTGGATTGTCACTGTAGGGGCTGCCTCATTTGACGTGACACTGACTCTCCCTATGGATTGTCACTGTCAGGGCTGCCTCATATGAGTGACACTGACTCTCCCTGTGGATTGTCACTGTCGGGCTGTGGGTTGCCTCATTTGACGTGACACTGACTCTCCCTATGGATTGTCACTGTCGGGGCTGCCTCATTGACGTGACACTGACTCTCCCTATTGGATGTCACTGTCGCGGGCTGCCTCAATACTGACACTGACTCTCCCTATGGATTGTCACTGTTGGGGCTGACTCATTTGACGTGACACTGACTCTCCCTATGGATTGTCACTGTCGGGGCTGCCTCATATGACGTGACACTGACTCTCCCTATGGATTGTCACTGTCAGGGCTGCCTCATTTGACGTGACACTGACTCTCCCTATGGATTGTCACTGTCGGGGCTGCGGCGGGACAAACCGGGATCTGACCGCAGGACTTGAACTGTTTCCTCATCATGAGAAACCGACAAGAAGTGGGACGTGAGTGGTTCGGTATGCTGGCCGTCCAACAGGAATAGACATATGCTGTCATGACTGTTCACTGAACGTCAACGGTGGACAATCATCGAACTGTACATCCTATGAAATGAAATGTGTCAGAGTGACTGTCAAGGCCGCTTGTGTCAGAGAGGGCATGCAGGGTCAATAATGACAGCATTATGACGGGAAAGAAAAACTAAAAATAAACACATTGTGGATTTGGTAGTCCATCCTTGGCATCTAACATACAACTTACCAATGTTTCTGTGATATTCTCACCTCTAACTGTGGACTTGGTAGTCCCACCTCTGATTTCTAACACAACGTAACTTATATTTCTGTGGTGTTCTCATTTCACTTATATTTCTGTGGTATTCTCATTTCACTTATATTTCTGTGGTATTCTCACTGTAGGGGAAATTTTTTTTACAACGAAATGATTTTTCTTAGAGGCTAGCAAAGGGCAGAAAATAACTTGGAATACAGAATTTTTCCTGCAGTCATTATAATTTTATTTTCCAATTTGCTGCACACAGGTTCGTCCAGTCTCCCTGATTGCTGACAGAACATTGTACACATGGACCAGCTCCTTCAGTGAATGGAGGTCAGCCAGCTGCTGCCCTGTCTGCTGAGGTCGTCTGACCAGAGGTCTGTCCCTCTGTGTCCACAGTAACAACACCCCTTATAGCTGCCCTGTCTACTGAGGTCGTCTAACCAGAGGTCTGTCCCTCTGTGTCCACAGTGACAACACCCCTTACAGCTGCCCTGTCTACTGAGGTCGTCTGACCAGAGGTCTGTCCCTCTGTGTCCGCAGTGACAACACTCCTCACTGCTGCCCTGTCTACTGAGGTCGTCTGACCAGAGGTCTGTCCCTCTGTGTCCACAGTGACAACACTCCTCACCGCTGATACTTCATAGATCCGGCTTCAATGACAGCAATTGATTGACATCAGTGAGAACCAACCTCAACCACCGGTCGGAAATTGACCTCGGCAGGAACCTGTCACACGTGTCAGCAATTGACCGACATCAATACAATACTGCTTTAAGTGACAGCAAGTGGTTGACACGTAGCACTTACTCAACATCAGTGAGAACCAGCGTCAGTCACCGGTCGGAAATTGACGTCGGCGAGGACTTTACACACAAGGTAGCAATTGATTGACATCAGTACAGTCCTGCCTTAAGTGGCAGCAATTGATTGACGTCAGCGGGAATCTGACTAAACCACCACTCATAAATTGACATCAGTAAGACGTCACCCTCAGATTTCCAAGCTCTGCTCCACTCAGATGAACACTTCTGGTCAGTTAGCCAGGCCCCCTCCTGTTTATTCCAGCCTCTCTCTCTCTCTCTCTCTCTCTCTCTCTCTCTCTCTCTCTCACACACACACACACACACACACCACACACACACACACACACACACACCACACACACAGAGTTTCAGTTTCAGTTTTATCAAGGTGTTACGGTGCATAAGTACTAGCCAACATACGCTATCCCACATCGGCTT
Organism: Conus canariensis; assembly: GCA_033310375.1. Taxonomy (NCBI): domain Eukaryota; kingdom Metazoa; phylum Mollusca; class Gastropoda; order Neogastropoda; family Conidae; genus Conus; species Conus canariensis. The sequence continues at coordinate 2,320,156 of CM065727.1, forward strand.
AGTTTTGAAAACACGCTGCGCACGATTTATAGCTGATGGATAAATGAACTGATTTCTACCATGAGCTGATTTCAGACGACGGTCTCATGAATAAGATGACTGACCCACGCATTAGCCCAACACACTGGTCAAACTTTGGGTATCTACCTGACATTGTCTGCACCACTATTATCATTGCATACGTGTATGTGCATGACTGTAAGCGTGTGTGTGTGTGTGTGTGTGTGTGTGTGTGTGTGTGTGTGTGTGTGTGTGTGTGTGTGTGTGGTGTGTGTGGTGTGTGTGTGTGTGTGTGTGTGTGTGTGTGTGTGTGTGTGTGTGTGTGTGTGGACGGGCATAGGCTCATATATGTGTGTGCGTGCCAGTGTGTGTAGTGTATGCAGTGTGTGTGTGTGTGTGTGTGTGTGTGTGTGTGTGTGCGTGTGTGTGTGTGTGTGTGTGTGTGTGTGTGTGTGTGTGTGTGGGTGAGTGCGTGTGTGTTGTGTGTGCGCGCGCGCGCGCGTGTGTGAGTGTGTGTGCACGCACGCTGTGTGTGTGTGTGTGTGTGTGTGTGTGTGTGTGTGTGTGTTGTGTGTGTGTGTGTTTTGGTGGAAGTTGGCAACGTCATTGTTATTAATTGTGTGTGTTTGTGCTGAAAGTTAACTACGTCATTATCATTTATTGTGCGTGTTTGTGGTCAAAGCTGACGACGTCATTGTCATTAGCTCTGTATGTTTGTGGTGAAAGTTAACAACGTCATTGTCATTACTTGTGTGTGTTTGTGGTGAAAGGTAACAACGTCATTGTCATGAGCTCTGTACGTTTGTGGTGAAAGTTAACCACGTCATTGTCATTCATTGTGTGCGTTTGTGGTGAAAGGTGACTTCTCACTCATTTCTCATACATTCGGTCTTCTCACTCATTTCTCATACATTCGGTCTTCTCACTCATTTCTCATACATTCGGTCTTCTCACTCATTTCTCATACATTCGGTCTTCTCACTCATTTCTCATACATTCGGTCTTCTCATTCATTTCTCATATTTTCGGTCTTCTCACTCATTTCTCATACATTCGGTCTTCTCACTCATTTCTCATACATTCGGTCTTCTCACTCATTTCTCATACATTCGGTCTTCTCATTCATTTCTCATACTTTCGGTCTTCTCACTCATTTCTCATACACGCCTTCTTACTCATGAGTCCGAGAAAAACAGTCCAGTTTCTCATAACTGAAATATACATATATATTTGTATGTATATTTTTGTCGGCTTTTTTTTGTAGTTTTTCTGGATGTTTTTGTCAAGGAGTTGAGAGTATTCCTTTGGTTCCATTTTGTAGTAATTGCTAGTTTTATCAGCCTTCACAAATATTGTTTTGTCATTTTGTACTTGTTTTATTTGGTTTTTTAATGTTGTTTGGAGATCGTTGTTAGATGTTTTGAATTCAATATTGGCTATCATTCTTTTCATTTTATCTTCAAAAGGTTTCATTTCGTCTATGGCTGGTGGTGATCGCCATGATTTGAAATCATAGGTGTTTTTGTCCTCTTTTTTGTGTTTGGGTTTAGAAAAAAGAATGCTTTCCATCTCATGTTGTGTACAAACTTTTCTGTTTGTTCTATTATTTTTTTTTATAATATGATTGCGGATTAGAAAACGGTATATTTTTTGTTGACTGCCTAAAATTGATTTCCTCCATTTTAAAAACCTTCAGGCCACAGTGCTCAACGTGAGGAGTGATTAAGATCAGTGTGGTTAAAAAGCCTAATACAATTCTACAAGTGCTCAACCCCTTGGGAGCAACATTAAAACAAGTGTTAAGAGGAATATTAAAATTATCTACAAATTTGTTTCTAGCGCTTGGCTATCGTCAGGATGGAGTTTGGGTTGCCCACCGCCGGTGTTATATAGCGTGTGGGGCCCGGTTGCAGCTGTTTTTACGTGCGTGTTGGTTGCACGTGTTTTTTTTTTTTTTTTTTTGGGGGGGGGGGGGGGGGGGTTCAGGTTGTTGTACGGGGTGTGTTCACTAGCAACGATTTCATTTGTGCCTGCAGTTGTTTACTATTTCTGTTTTAGTATTAAGAGTTGCTAAGTGTGGTTTACATAGTATTAGCCATTTTTCAGTTAGGCATAGGTTGCATCTTTTTGAGATATTGCTGTATGGTGATGCCCTTTTTATGATTTTCCAGGATATGTTATAGTTTATTTTTGCGTATTTAAGTTTCCAAATGTATTTGCTCAGTTCAGTTTGGTTTTTGTATTTTTCTTTGTTGAATGACTGTTTGTGGTTTGCATATCTGGTTTTGAAGTGGTTTTCAGTTATCCCTATGTATGTTTCTTTTTCATTTTCTGATGTCACGGTAGCCTGGTATACAATATTGTTGTGAAGACATTTATTGCTTAGTGGACACTGCTCTTTTTTGGTGCAATTGCAAGATTTCCTTTCTTCACCCTTCTTTGCTGTGTTGGTTTTCATTTTGTTGGATGCATCAATTAGGTGTTTGAGGTTGGGCATACATGAGTACGATAGTTTGACAGTGTTTTGTTAAATATTTTGGACAGTTTGTGATCTTTTGGAAATGAAGTTGTTAAGATTTTGAAGAATTCTTTCCCTATGTTTGTTTTGAGTTTCCCGTCATATGGGGGGTTGTACCATATGATTTTTCTTTTTCTATTTTTCTTGTGACTCATCTTGCGGCTCTGTATATGACTTTTTCAACAGCTAAGATTTTACTCATGGTGTTGTGGCCCCATACAGTGGCTGTATACTCAAATGCAGGACTAACATGGGTCTTCTATGCAGTTACCTTTGACTTTTTGTTGCCTGTCATGAGATTACATTGCAGAAAGCTTAGGGTCTTGTTGGTTTTGTTGGTGACTGAGTTTATGTCGGATCTAAGGATGAAATACTTAGGTGTAAACAATCAGGAAGACCAATGATAAGTCATTGGTCTTCCTGATTGTTTACACCTAAGTATTTCACAGTGTGAACATTCATCAGACTGTTACTTAATTTGTAAATTGGAACAACCATTGTTCTTGTGTCACTTGAGACTTGAGCATTTTGGTGGGGGGAGGGGGGGGGAGATTTCACAGACAACCACATTAGCCAGGTGTTGGGGGAGGAAAAGTATTTAGAGTACACAAAGGTCATATCTTTTTTTATGACAGTGTAATATGGTGTCATCAGCAAATGTTCTTGCCTTGGACCTGGTTGATTAGTAATGGAAAGAAAGTGGTATAGGCTCAGGACTGAGCCCTGGGGCACACCTGAGCACACTGGAGTGTAGACTGAGATTGCTGTCATCACAATGACTGCCTGCTTCCTGTCCTCAGAAAAATTCTTCACCCAGGATTTGAGATGACCTCTAATGCCATTCTGGTTTGGTTTGTCAGTAAGCAGGGTATGGCTGACCACATCAAAAGCTTTGGAGATCTCCAGGACTACAGTGTCCACTGGTTCCCTCTCCCCAGCTCTATTGTGGTTTCATCAATGTACCCAATGAACTGAAACTTGCATGTCCAATGGCATCGGAAGCCATATTGCTGTGGGCTGATAACGAAGTTGTTCTCAAGGCGGGCCATGATGTGATTGGTAAGGATATGTTCCAGCAATTTGCAGGGGATGCAGGTGAGGAAAATGGGGCAGTAATTCACTGCCCTGTACCACTCACCTTTTTTTTCAGATTGGTGTGATGTGAGCCTGTTTCCAGTCATGTGGCAATGTTCCAGTAATATATTCGGTTTGAAAAAGCAAGAGTAAAGACAGATGCAGTCTTGAGGAACCTGGATGTAATGCCATCAGGACTGCAGGCTTTGATAGGGTTGAGGCTGAGAATTTGTTTCCTTAAGCCTTCTTCTATGAAGTTGATATTAATACAGGTTTGGTAGATGGGCCAGTTGAAGGTTTGGGACAAAGCTAATCAAACTCTTCTGCTTTAAAATCTTCATTGGGAATAAAGACTGAGCAAGATAGGTTATTAATAACTCCATTTTAATGACTGCATTTTCCTTTGGATCTGTGATGAGCTTTCCTGCATCTTTCAGCAGAAAAAACACCAATTCCTTCAGATCTTCTGGCTTTGAAGAAGCGCCAGCACTTTTTCCTTTGGAATAGCATGGTTGAATGTATCATCTGTGATGAGTTCTATACAGTTCCAGTACAGACAGCACAGTCTTTTAGATGTTTCCATAACGTATTGTGGTAAGCCTTTTTGAAAGATATCAAACTACAGCTGTTCTTAAGATGATCGGACAATTCATTCCAAAGTCTGGCACCCGAGTAAGTAAGGGAGGTCATGAAGAGATTAGTCCTAGGTCGTGGGGTGAAAATAGTACGTTTGCTACGAATATCGTTTACGATGAATTTTCTATGGAGATAAGACGGCGTTAAATTATTTATAATTTTGTACATAAAATTAGCTTTATTAAAGCGGTATTTAAACCCAAAGGGAAGAATACCTAAGTATTTGTAATCACTGGGTAGGAGGGACGATGATATGAGCAGAATAAGTTTGAGAGAACGTCTGTATAAGCTCTCAAGAGGTCTTAAGGAGTTTTTACTTGCCAAATTCCAGCAAGTTGAAGCATAGTCTATGTCCGGTTGGATGTATGCATGGAAAAATATCTTTCGAGTATGCTCATCAAGAAAATGCTTTATTCTATTTAGCTGAAACACTTTCTTGGACAGTTTTTTTTTACAAAGTAAAGATATGTGGCTAGACCAAGATATGTTATTATCAAGTGTAAGACCTAGCAATTTGTGCGATTCGACTTCTTCCAATGCTTTGTCATAAATTTTAAGGCTTGGCAGCCTGGTTTTAATGTTTTGTCTTTTCTGTCTGGTGGTAACTAACATGAACTTTGACTTGAGAGGGTGAAGAGCCATATGATTTGCTTCGGTCCAGCTAACTAATTTATCTAAATCTTTCTGCATGTTGCAGCACACTATTTCCGGACTTTTATCTTCATTATAAAGGGTAGTATCATCAGCAAACAGTTCAGTAGACGACGTTACATGAAGTGGTAAATCGTTAACATCAATAGAAAACAAAATAGGACCTAAAATAGATCCTTGAGGAATACCATATTTCACCGTCATAAGAGGTGACATAATCGAATCTTGAAATACTGCTTGTCTTCTATTATTCAAAAAAGATGAAAGGAGATTTACTGAGTCTGAAGTAAGTCCATATAAAATACATTTCCTTGATAAAACATCGTGATCAATGGTATCAAATGCTTTTGCAAAATCAGCAAAGACAGCAGCAGTGAATAAATCATTGTTTATGTTCAAATGCCATTCTTCTATTAAGTTTGTGAGCATGGTGTGGCAGGAATGACTGGCTCTAAATCCACTCTGATTGGGGTGAAATAGATCATATTTGGTGAAATGTGCCTGAAGATTACATTTAATGTGTTTTTCCAAAGGTTTGGACAGAGCAGATAAAATAGAAATCGGTCTATAATTGGATGGGTCCGAAAGATCACCAGCCTTATGAATCGGCAGCACTTGGCATCCTTAAATACTTGTGGATAACAACAATTTTCAAGACAGAGATTGTAAACATATGTAATGTGTTCCGAAATAATGGGTGCAGATATCTTCAAGATTTTGCTGTCAAGTCCATCCAAACCCCGTGAACGAGACTGTTTTAAAGATGATAGTTCTTTGAAAACTTCGTGCACACTAATGAATGGGAACTGAAGTTTTGTGTATATGATTTTGAATCACAAAAATGTTTTAACAACAACAGATCGTTTGACTGTGAGTTGTCTGTCGTAACAACTCTTTGGGCAACAGTTGTGAAATGTTTGTTCAGCTTTTCGGCCAAGAGATTATCACTACAAGGGGCTGTCCTGTACGCTAACACTGGTGTCACAGCTGGCATAATGTTGTACAGTTTCCTCGGTGTCAGCCAGCCCTGATCATAGGGCTGTCCTGTACGCTAAGTTCATAATACATCCTGGTGTCACCAGCCTGAGCATCATAGGCTGTCTGTACGCTAAGTTTCATAATACATCCTGGTGTCAGCCAGCCCTGAGAGGTGCAGACACCTGCAGTGGTGTTCAGGGAAACTGAGCAACACTTTCAGACGCGCGTCCATTTAGCGGATGGAATTCAACTGTGTGGCTTCAGTCTCTGAGCAGGAGCTGGCCATGCTGAAAAGTTCCACAATCATTTAAAGAGCTCTGACGGAAATCGAACCCACGACCTCCCAGCCGGGAATCCATGACGCTGACTACTGCGTCACGCTGGCTGATGGCTTTTGAATTTTATTGTCGCAATCAAACTGCTAGATATACATCTTTCCCCTCAGCTACCGGCCGTTAAATTCATTGTGACAGTAGATGCAGGTCATTACAGCACACACACACACACACACACACACACACACACACACACACACACACACACACACACACACACCTGTACTCATAATATTGTAATAAGAACAGTGTGCTCCTCAACAGACTGTGGTGACCAAAGCCTGTGACAGCAATCCCAGTCCTTCCCCTGCCAGCCGTTGCTGTTCCACTCCAACAACCATGCCAGCACTGTGGTTCCTTGTTGCTGCCGTCACCGCTGTGATGGCAGGTCAGTGCTTGCTGCTTGGTCTGTTACCCTCTGCTATGTAGATCATGTGTGTGTGTGTGTGTGTGTGTGTGTGTGTGTGTGTGTGTGTGTGCGCGCGCGCGCGCGCGCCCGCGCCCGCATTGTGTGCATATATGTGCATGTATGCATGCTTATGTACGTAAGTATGCCTGTATTTACATGCTGTGTCTGCTGTGTGTATAATCGAATGGATTCTTCTTCCGGCAATAACATCGGAACCATTTGGGGAAAAAAAAAGTGACATCGTCCTGTCGGCGTGGAAAAAACTCCTGAACAGAAAAGCATATTTTGCCTTGGGACTGGGTGGTATTAAATCAGTTCTGTGCTGGATGTCGTTAAAGCAGAGACGTGAAGGAACTTGCGAATTCCATTTATTCCTACGCTATGTTTGTGTGGAAGGAATTAGTAGTGAAAAGGTCAGCAGACGACAGAAAAATGGAGGGTCATTTAATGTAGATTGTGCCTATGCGTCAAAGCTGAAAAAGACATTTTAGCTATTTCAGATTAAGGTACAATATCTCTCAAGCGCTAGATCGTCAAGTGGGTATGTCTTAATGAGGGCTTTTCCTCCAGCAGTTGCTATGCAACTTTGAATGTGACAGAAAATACAAAATGTTCTGGACGGTGTTTGAACTCCGACCTGTAGACTCGAAGGAAAGAAGGCGGCGTGTTCGTCAGCCAAACCGAATGGGGATTTCAGGTAAGCAGATGTTCTTTCAGATCGCTCTCCTGTTTAAAATTCTGACATCTTGTCATTAAAAAAAAAAATCTAATTTCGAACAAATCTCAAACAGTTACTGAAGAGGGATTCAAGTTTAATCGAGCGAGCACTGCAACCTTCGTATAGTTCACGAAAAGGTGAATGAAACGGCATCCCATTTTTAGCACTTCATCGATGCATGATCCATTTACGAATTTGCACCTGTGTGTATGTATACCATACTCCCTGCCAGTCTCCCTCCTGCGCGCGCGCGCGCACACACACACACACACACACACACACACACACACACCGAACCATTTGGTGCATCTTACGTCAAATCTTTCTTGGAATTTTCACTTGGAACACATAATAAATCAAGCGAGAAAATCTCTTAATCTGCTCAAAGTTGTAAGCAAACAAAGTTGGGGCCAGGAAACAAAAAGTTTAATACATCTTCTGCTTTAGTTAGATCCAAATTGTCATATGCACAAGAGGTCTTTTTTAGTGCTCCTGAGTACTTAGTAAAAAAGCTTCAGTGTATAGACTCAAAGGCATTCAGATTAGCCCTTGGTGTTCCATTTCATGCTTCAGCTTTAGGAACATACCATGAAGCTGGTGTCTTACCTCTTGATGACCATCGTGAACTAGCCTGCGCTAAGTACATTCTTTGCAGCTCAACTATTCAAAGTGCTAACCAAACGGAACTGGATATGAGGTCTGATGTAGACTTTCCTAAACGTGCTAGAAACATTCGAGCCACTAAAACGATACTCACATATTCTTCTCACTTGTTGACAAATTCAGGTATCAGTCATAAAAAGCTTGCTATGCGTTTTCCCATAAGTCCCATACCAAACTGGGAGCTCTTCAAACCAAAATTTGATTATAACTATACTACTATATCTAAAACTGATAACATTAATATTCTAGCTTGCGAAGCAAAATCACATATCAATGATTGTTATCGTCACTTCGTAAAAGTCTATACTGATGGGTCTCTATTAGTATTAAACAGTAATGCTGGTTGTGGCTTTGTCATTCCATTTTAAAAAATTGAGAAGTCCTTTCATCTTGGGGCAAATCTGTCTATTTTTACAGCCGAACTAATAGCAATATTAATGGCCGTAGAGTACATAAATGATTTATCATTTGACTTTTATGGTATTCTCTTCTGTGCTGATTCCCAGTGTTTCATGTGCATGGTGTATGTGTCACTGTCAGTGGTAAATACTGATTCCCAGTGTGTCATGTACATGGTGTATGTGTCACTGTCAGTGGTACATACTGATTCCCAGTGTGTCATGTACATGGTGTGTGTGTCACTGTCAGTGGTAAATACTGATTCCCAGTGTGTCATGTACATGGTGTTGTGTCACTGTCAGTGGTAAATACTGATTCCCAGTGTGTCATGTACATGGTGTATGTGTGTCACTGTCAGTGGTTAAATAACTGATTCCCAGTGTGTCATGGTGCATGGGTTGTGTGTGTGTGTGTGTGTGTGTGTGTGTGTGTGTGTGTGTGTGTGTGTGTGTGTCACTGTCAGTGGTAAATACTGATTCCCAGTGTGTCATGTACATGATGTGTGGTGTGTCACTGTCAGTGGTAAATACTGATTCCCAGTGTGTCATGTACATGGTATTTAGTGTGTCACTGTCAGTGGTAAATACTGATTCCCAGTGTGTCATGTACATGGTGTATGTGTGTCACTGTCAGTGGTAAATTTATACTGATTCCCAGTTTGTCATGTGCATGGTGTATGTGTGTCACTGTCAGCAGTAGATACTGATTCCCAGTGTGTCATGTGCATGGTGTGTGGTGTGTCGCTGTCAGTAGTAAATACTGATTCCCAGAGTCCTATGTGCATGATGTGTGTGCAGTCATAAATACTGATTCCCAGTGTGTTATGTACATGGTGTGTGTGTGTGTGTGTGTGTGTCACTGTCAGTAGTAAATACTGATTCCCAGTGTGTCATGTGCATGGTGTGTGGTGTGTCGCTGTCAGTAGTAAATACTGATTCCCAGTGTGTTATGTGCATGGTGTGTGTGCAGTCATAAGTACTGATTCCCAGTGTGTCATGTGCATGGTGTGTGGTGTGTTGCTGTCAGTAGTAAATACTGATTCCCAGAGTCCTATGTGCATGGTGTGTGTGCAGTCATAAATACTGATTCCCAGTGTGTTATATGCATGGTGTGTGTGCAGTCATAAGTACTGATTGCCACAATCCCAGTGTGTTATGTGCATGGTGTGTGTGCAGTCATAAGTACTGATTGCCACAATCCCAGTGTGTTATGTGCATGGTGTGTGTGCAGTCATAAGTACTGATTGCCACAATCCCAGTGTGTTATGTGCATGGTGTGTGTGCAGTCATAAATACTGATTGCCACAATCCCAGTGTGTTATGTGCATGGTGTGTGTGCAGTCATAAGTACTGATTGCACAATCCCAGTGTGTTATGTGCATGTGTGTGTGCAGTCATAAATACTGATTGCCACAATCCCAGTGTGTTATGTGCATGGTGTGTGTGCAGTCATAAATACTGATTGCCACAATCCCAGTGTGTTATGTGCATGGTGTGTGTGCAGTCATAAATACTGATTGCCACAATCCCAGTGTGTTATGTGCATGGTTTGTGGTGTGTCACTGCCAGAAGCCCACGGATGCCACCTCATGCTGTCCCACAGACAACAGTCACTGTCACGGTTGGGGAGGTCATCAGTATAGTTCCAGTCCAGTTATCACCGCTGCATCATGGGAGATTCTTTGCCAGCCATTAACGTGGATCAGCTGACCCACTCTGTCAACACCGCCATCCATGGGAATCTTCCCCTTGTTCTGCCGCCGCCATCTCCCCGGGTGTCGGCACTGGCAGCATCTGTTCCGCCGCCCGCCTGCCCCCGTGTGAGGGCAGTGGCAGGGGGTTCTGGGTGTGAGGCTCGGTGGCAGGCGGGAGAAAGGTGGGGTCTGAATCCTCAGCATTGTCCTGTCTGGCCGGCCTCAGCAGTCTGACCTCTGTTTGTGTGGAGACCTCACAGGGCTCAGGTAGGGCGCTTTGTGTGTGTGTGTGTGTGTGTGTGTGTGTGTGTGTGTGTGTAGTGTGTGTGTGTGTGTGTGATGTGAGTTAGTGTGTGTGTGTGTGTGTTGAGTGTGTGTGTGTGTGTATTGAGTTAGTGTGTGTGTGTGTGTGTGAGTGTATGTGAGTTAGTGTGTGTGTGTGGTGTGTGTGTGTGTGTGTGTTATTGTCAGTACAACCATGGGTTAATCTGACAATAAATTGGTTTCAGTCAGTCAGTGTAAGTGTGTGTTTGTGTGCGCGCACATGCGCGCGCAGGCGGTGTGTGTGTGTGTGTGTGTGGTGTGTGTGTGTGTGTGTGTGTGTGGTGTGTGTGTGTGTGTGCGGATTATATCACATCATTGGAACAGTGAAAAGAGAATGGTTTTAGCCTCATATGGAAAGTTGACCGTTTCTGGAGTTGTGCTGTCATCACCTGTCGGCAGAACAGCAATGACTTGAATGAGCAAGGTTGCGGGATGCGCAGGGTGATTATTTGATGTTGGCATCTTTAGCCAGTGGGCTCTGTAGTCAGGAAATACGGGCTGGTGCATCCATGGGGACACTCCCATGGAGGTTCTGTTATGTCACATCCAGTGGCCATTACACAATGACATCGGCCAGTGAGCAATTATGCCCCTTGCTGTCTTAATGAAATGCCCAGTGCATGTCTGCACCTAAGTGAACACAGCGCATCTTTAACTCTTTCATCCCTGCCAACCGCTAGAGCAGTTTGACAAATCGTCTCCTTTCATTCCTGAAAACTGCCTCAGCGGTTCAGAGAGACATACTCCTTTCCATCCGGAACCCACTGCAGCGGTTCACGCCTTGAAATCCGCGCTCACCTTCACATGCGCGTCATAGCGGCCTTCGCCTTGTAACGGGACTCATGGGATGTTTAGACAAGGCATGCCTGCTTACTTCCTCAGTGTGGGAAAATGTTTGGAACCAAAATTTTATCTTGACTTGACCGTGAGAGCACACCGTTTAGTGCCTACTGAGAAGACGGAGGGTGAAGAAAACGCAGACAGCGATCAGTTTTCTGGCGACGAAATTTACAACAATTTAGCCAATGACTTCGATCTGTTTGATCTAACAGAAGAAGAAAGAGCAGAACTTGCCAATGCCATCAACGAATATGACAGTGATACTGGTGATGAATTAGCTACGATCGATCACGATTTGAGTGGACAGGTGGGGATTTCACTGAACCACGCACACCTCGGAAAAACTTCTAATGGCGTCCCGGTCCTGTGCGCATACTCAATACGTCAATGAAGGCAGTGGATTATTTTCATTTGTTCTATTCTGATACAGTCCTTTCAAATCTAGTCGGTTTTGCAAACGACAATGCCAACACTAAACGGCAGATTGATCCAGAAAAAAACAGTGGCAGGTGTTGGAAAAGATCACACCTGTGTGGTATGTGTTGCACGACACAAACAATATGAGTCAACACACCCTGCTGTGAAATACAGTGACAATCCGTTCAAGAAAAGCAAGACAACGATGATGTGCGAAAAGTGCAATGAATATCAGTGTTGCAATAATCAGAAAGATTGTTTTAAGGTGTACCATAACCGTGTTTCCTTTGTGTGACACCTGGTTTCACGTATGACACTTTGATACTAAGACACTAGCAGTGCATCACTTTCTAAGACCGACATGTTGTGTGTTGTTTGTTGACATTAACTCGAAGTGTGACTTTCGGACAAATACTGTGCAAAGACCACTGAATTCGGTAAGACCATAGTGCAGAAGGAGTACTGTGGGGACATTTTTATCATCGCTGTGCATTTTTCCTTGGACATGGTGACCTGTGACAAGGCACTTGTGAAGCATTCTTTGAAGTGGATTTACCGGAGGACATCAGACTGTAAGTTACACGCATGGTTTTTGCTGCTCGCATGTTTTTGAGCGCTGTATAACAGTTTGTTTCTTTAAGTTTGAATTAATTAGTAGTTGTCACCAGTCTTGACACCTGTGTGTCCCCAAATACACGACAAACGGTCGGAAAACCAGATCAAAATGTGCCGGCACCATTTCTGTACACAACGGTGTATGACATGCTATAGTCTGGTAGACACACCAGTCACACAAAAGAATCAGAAGTACACACCCTATTCTTTGTTTACTTTTTTTTTTGGAAACCCAGGAATGAAGAGTACTGCTTGTAACAAAGAAATATAGGAATAAGGGGAAGTAATGTCCGACAGACAACCAGGGATGAAAGAGTTAAAGGGTGGTGCAGGACTGCTCTCAGCTAGTTGGTTGGGCAGTTGAGGACAGAACATCTCTGGGGCTCATTCATATCTTCAGGTGTTTCTTTTCTTAGAAGTTATTATGTTATGTCATTAATACAATGGAAAGAGAATAAAATGATGTTAGCATACTACTAAATTGGAATTGGTTTTCTTTCTCTGTGGACATTAGAATGAAAAAGAAAACCTGCCAGCTGACTGCTGCTTTCAGTATGTGGTGCTGAGAAATGTTTCAGATTTCAAACTTCTTTCATTACTATCAACAAGTTTTGTTGTTGTAGTTGTTGATGAAGTGTTTCTGAAGCTTCTAGTTTACAAGATGATTACTGGTCCCAGTATTGCATTTTTCTCCAAATAACTTGTAAAGCTGCCAGATGATTTTTAGGGTGACAAGGGAACATTGAAAACAGGATCAGTAGTCAGAATGATGTCAATTAAACTGATGTTTTTTTCTGACATGACAGTCTTGAGTAGCTATTTCTTTGAATGGACTTTCAATTTAGGTTTGTTTGTTGAATCCTTGATACCGGTCTGTTTAAAAGTCTAGAACTGTATTCTACTCACAGCGGTCAGTGAAGTTGTTCTGTCCCTGTTGCTTCAGGCACTACCATCATCCCCACAGTGACTGCCCCCTCCACCATCACCCCGGTCCACCTTAATCCTGCTGTACCCAGGACGGCCATTACCAGTGTTTTGCCTCACCCTGTCTCCACCATCACCATTCCCTCCACCACCACGTCCACTGCCCTTACCACCACCACCACCACCACGTCATGCCCTCTGGTGGCTGTGACCCACTCTGTGGTGAACCCTCACTTCAGTGGTGCAGTGCCGACGCTGGCACTGTCTCAGCCGTCTGTGGTCTGCGTGACAATGTGTAGCAGTGTTTTTCCACAACTGCCAAGGCCAGTGACTGTGCCAGTCAGTGTAACACTAGGCAGCAGTCTGGTGACGCTGTCAACAAATACTCCGTCTTTGCCGATTTGTGTGGGTGCCAAAGGTGGTGCCATAGGTCCACCGACGACGCTGTGTCGTCCACTTGCAGTCAGCATGGTCAGTCAGGGTGGTGCGGTGCGGCGGTCAGTGTCATCACTTCCCCCACAGGTGTCCCTGCCAGCCGCTAGCCCCATGGTCATCATGTTCTCTGTCAGGCTGCCTTCACAGGAAACTACTGTTGAACAGGGTAAGTGTGTGTGTATGACATTTTTCTTTCTTTGTTATGTGTGTGTGTTGGGAGGGGAGGGGTTATTCCAGTACTTCCAAGCTGAAGCACTCTGTTGCTTCTCTGATTTCTGTAAAAGAGATCTTTGTGAAAGTGATGATGTTCATTGGCAAGAACATGAAAATCTTGTCGTGAGCTTTTGTTTTTCTTTTTATTTGAAGAAGACCCACTGCAGTTACATTTATCAACACAAGAACGATCACCTTCACTCTGACTTTGTAGGTCTGGAAGATTGGAAGAACGGTGCAAATTCAAAGAGCAGGTGTAGATCAGTTCCTTGATGATTGTCATTGTAATTTTCATAGTTGATTTTGTGATGGTTCAGGAGAGCAGTAACATTGCAATCCTTGAGGAATCTGCCACTGATGTGATTGTTGTCATCACAGGAAACATCTGAATCATGAATAAGAACCAACACTCAACAGTATGCATTTCATACACATATGATGAAATGATCAGCTATCAAATGGGTTTCGGTATCAGTATTTTGCTGAGCTGATTTCAGTTTGGGATTGTCTCACTTGGCTGCGTTCAAAATATCAGTGTATGACTCTGACTTGCATAGATGTCCAATCTTAAATCTGTGGCTACCAGACCCACAGTTGTAGGTGATTGGGAACACTGAAACATCCAGTGGTGATCACACATTCATAATATTACTAAATGGTGTTGACACTTTTTTCATTCTAGTAATTTTGATCAGCTTACTAATGTGTGTAATGATGTGGGTGACCTTGACATTTCCAGGCAGCAGGGCTGAGGTACTGACGTCATCATCAGCACCCAGACCTGGACCTGGTATCCAGCTCCCTCCTCTTCCCCCTCTCCCCCTTCTTCTACCACTTCTTCCCCCGCCCCAAGACACTCGTCTTCCCCTGCTGCTGTAGTCTCCTTTCCCAGTCATTCTGCCAGTGGTCTGCCCTTGTCCACCCTTCCCCTTCCCCTCCCCCTCCCCCCATGCTCACTTCAGCTTCCATCCTCTCTTCCAGTGCTGCCCTTGAATCACCAGGATGCCATTTCTGCTCAGAGTGATCAGCCCTTGTCTGTGGTGCCTAGGTCACCGGCGGCATGTGTATCTCTTACAGCTTTGCTACCATCCGTCTCCAGCTGTGTGGCTCCGTTTCCAGGTGGTCCACCCCCTCCCTGTCTCTCCCCATGCACTTCAGTGGGGCAGGATACCTCTTCAGGTCTGCCTCTAGCTACTGTTGTTCAAGGTGATGTTCCACTGACGACGTTGCGGATAAATAATCTATCCTTGCCTCAGGTTCAGCCTCATTGTCCCTCAACAGCGGTGTGCAGCCAGAGTACAGCTTTGCCGTTACTCCATAGTGGTCTGCCTTCCACATTGGTCACAGTCAGTAATCTCCCTTTACCAGTTGCTCAGAGCTGTCTTCCATTGACGTCTGTGTCAAGAAGTACTGTGCTGTTATCAACAGTTCTTTCACGCCCCCCACTGTCGGCCTGCGAAGAGGCTCGGTCTCAGAGTTGTGAGGTGGCAGTGACTGTGGTTCCTTCACAGCTGGCGTCACTGTCTGCTGGAGGTTGTTCTCAAGGAGCCTCTCACATGGGAGTGCCGGTGGCCATAGGGAATTGTCCCTCCCCTGCATTTCCCCCTGCAGGGTTCCCTGCGTTCCCTCCCATGCTGTCGTCTCCATCCACCGTCCACCGCTTTCTTCTCCTGCCCCCACTACCTGTGCCCCCTCCACCTCCCCCTGCTGTAATATCTGAGGTTGGATTCTTACCTGCTCTACCAGTGCAGGCAGGTTCTGTGACCACGGTAAGTTGCTTACCGCTTGTCCCTGTCCCCCCGCAGCCCTCGGGGATGAGGGAGGGGGGTGCCCCAGTGATACTGTCATCGGCTGTGCCCTCCAGTCTCTGTGTGTCGTCCGTGGCGCTCCTGGCACCTCCACGACCTCTCTTCTCTGTAGAGTGGGACAACCAGCCCCTGTGCCCCCCCTTCCGCCAACCCCAGTACCCCCCCTTCTGCCTCATTCCTTCTCTCCTCCTCTGGCTCATTCCACGGTGATGTCTATTGCCTTGCCCTCTGCTGTAGACTCAGCTGGGTTCCTGCATGGGTCGAGTGAGAGTAGGGTGGTGCCATGTGTGGGGGAGGGTGAAGAAAGGTCAGATGTGGAGGAGGCATCAGACAACAATGCTGAAGACGAGGGGAGGCTTGCCAAAGCCCAGGATTCCTCTGGAGAGGGGCAAGGTCAAGGTCAGGGAGAAGCGACCTTTGTCACTGACATGGACGTGGGAGTGCCTGGGAAGAAGGACAGTGGTGGTGAATCTTGCTCATCATGCAGTTTGTCCTGTGAGGATGACCGTGTCAGGGTTGGCTCATTACGTCATGCCATTCCTGTCACAGTGGCTCAGGTGGGTACTGTGATAGGTCATGTTCACAGTCATTGGCAAGTGTCAGCGCTCAGTTGTGTCATGTGTCACAATCACCACCAGTTGTCAGCACCCAGTTGTGTCATGTGTCACAATCACCACCAGCTGTCAGCGCCCAGTTGTGTCATGTGTCACAATCACCACCAGTTGTCAGCATGGGTTTGTGCCATGTGTCACAATCACCACCAGCTGTCAGCATGGGGTTGCGCCATGTGTCGCAGTCACCAACCACTCTCAGCTCTCAGTTGTGTCATGTGTCACTGTCACCACCAGCTGTCAGCACCCAGTTGTGTCGTGTGTCACATGTATCCAGTCTTGTCAGCAGCACCACTGCCCACTGCTCTGTCCATTCCCTGCCCTTGCCACCCCTCCCCATGGCTGTCCCACTCCCCTCCCTTCCCTCAGGTCAGCTAACTTCCCACACATGGGACCACATGAGTAGGGCTGTCGCTGTCACCACTTTCAGTTCGGAGACATCAGTGACTGTAGCATCAACACCGCTCTACGCTCAGCTGCAGGGAAAGGTCTATGAGTTGTCGTTGAATCCCTCGTGTGATGGACCTGACATGAGCACAGCTGAGCAGTCATCCATAGTGGGGAGATCAGATTCTCTGCAGTCCAGACCCTGTCTGAAAGAAGTTGATGTGCCACCTGCCGTCTTACCACCTCAAGTTACAGTGACAAGTCAGGGTGTGCATCAAGGCAGCTGTGATTCTCAGTTCAGCAGGAACACACTGCCAGGTTCATCAGCCCTGTGTGAAGGGCAAGGCCAGAATGTTACCGAGGAAGCTGTTTTCCCTTACTTAAAATCCATCCCCCAAAGCATCAACATGCACCTTCTCCATTCTCCCCCAGAATATCCCTCAGTATGTCGGGCATTGAGTTTGGAGCTACCTGCAATTGATCCTGGAAACTCTGAAGGCCGTGCTTGTCTTCCTCAGTGTCTGCCGTCTTGCGCTTTGGAGGGGCAGAAGGCACTCCCTGCCCATCAGCCCGTTGTCCAGGACACATCAGTTCTTCACGAGGCCTCAGTCGTAAGTGATGCTGCCCACAAGGGCTTCCCCTCAGAGCCCAGACCCTTCAAGACCCCTCAGCATCACACTCCTCTCTCTCAGGTCAGATTGAGTGCAGATCAGGTGGTCAAGGTCTTGCCTCAGTCCTCTGTGCTGAAAGCCGAGACATGTCCAGTGAACTGTGGACATCCTGACCCTGCTTCCCTGCAGAGACTGGACACCTGTCACTTCCCCACAGGAGGCCCACAACACTCATTGGAACTTCCTCCAACATCCTGTGCTCTCGGAGGTCCTCCCTGTCAGCTGACCACAATGGATGCAAATCATGGGGCAGAAGCACCTTCAGAGCTGCTCCACCACAGGATTGACGCTTGTCAGTTCCCCAGCAGAGAGGCAGACCTGAGCAAGATTCCGACCATGCCCTCAGCCCCACCTTCAGACCTCTGTCAGTTCAGTATTGTGCAGATGGACGACCAGCAGATCAGGCTTGTCCCTGTGTCTGCCCACAGAGCAGATTGCCAGTTCACCGCTGCACATCCCAGCCAGCTGCCCCACCTTGCCCCAGCGCCCCCCATCATCACACCCTGTCCCAGCCTGGTCCCTTTCCTGCAGGCCTGAGTCACTTCTCCTTGACCTCCACCTCCTCATGCCCCACCAGCAGGCCTGCCAGGACCCTGCCCCTGATGGCCCCCACCTCGGCCCTCTGCGTGGACCCCCCCAGCCAGACCCTGCTGCCCAGTGTGGGCTACTCGCCGCCGGGCCTGTCCAACCAGGGCCTGTCTCCCCATCTCTTCAGCCCCCTGGCGCTGGGCTCTCTGGAGCAGCCGCTGCCCGCTGCCTCCACCAGCAACAGGACAGGTGTGCATGGAGACAGCTGTCCCAGTGGGGCTGTAGGGCGCACTGCAAGTCTGGGGCCGTCAGCTTTACCCACTTCAGGTGAACCATGGAAATGTTGAAATCAAATTGTTTGGATTGTGACATGGTGTATTTTTTCTTTTCTTTGCTTTGCTTTTTTTCTTTTAATTTTTCTTTTTCTTTTCTTTTCTTTTTTTCTTTACTACAGTTTGTTCTTTTATATGAGCATGTGATTTGTGGGGAAGGTAAAATAGTCATTTTTATCCTTTTTTTTTTCATAAGGTCACTTCTTTCCAGCTCTGGCATAAATGTCGGTAGAATGCAGTCTCATTACAACCTTGTCTTTCTGACTTGCTGTGGTGGGCTCACCAACTTTCCCCACCCTGTGCCCAACACCAGCTTGTCTTGAATTATACTACTGAGTTTCCTTGTCCCTCCCTCTTTCCACCTCCACCCAACCCCGTACCCACCCCCCATAAAGGGTTGTCTTGAATTACGCTTCTCTGTTCTCCTGCTCCCTCCCCCCTTCTACACTTCTTTGCTCTCTTCCACTCCTTCACACTCCCTGTACAAGATTGTCTGCTTTTAAATCCACTTTTTTTGCTCCCCCGCTCCCTCCTACTCCCACCCAACCTATACACTAATACAGGCTTGTATTCTTGTAAGCCCATTTCTCTGCTCTCTCTCCCACTCCTTCCTGTCACCCTCTGCTTCAGAGTTCTGTTATGTACACTTCTCTGCTCTCTCCCCACTCCTTCCTGTCACCCTCTGCTTCAGAGTTCTGTTATGTACACTTCTCTGCTCTCCCCACTCTTCCTGTCACCCTCTGCTTCAGAGTTCTGTTATATAAATGTACACTTCTCTGCTGTCTCTCCCACTCCTTCCTGTCACCCTCTGCTTCAGAGTTCTGTTATGTACACTTCTCTGCTCTCCCCCACTCCTTCCTGTCACCCTCTGCTTCAGAGTTCTGTTATGTACGCTTCTCTGCTCTCCCCACTCCTTCCTGTCACCCTCTGCTTCAGAGTTCTGTTATATAAATGTACACTTCTCTGCTGTCTCTCCCACTCCTTCCTGTCACCCTCTGCTTCAGAGTTCTGTTATATTACACTTCTCTGCTCTCCCCACTCCTTCCTGTCACCCTCTGCTTCAGAGTTCTGTTTTATAATTACACTTCTCTGCTGTCTCTCCCACTCCTTCCTGTCACCCTCTGCTTCAGAGTTCTGTTATGTACACTTCTCTGCTCTCCCCACTCCTTCCTGTCACCCTCTGCTTCAGAGTTCTGTTATATAAATGTACACTTCTCTGCGTCTCTCCCACTCCTTCCTGTCACCCTCTGCTTCAGAGTTCTGTTATGTACACTTCTCTGCTCTCCCCACTCCTTCCTGTCACCCTCTGCTTCAGAGTTCTGTTATGTACACTTCTCTGCTTCTCCCCACTCCTTCCTGTCACCCTCTGCTTCAGAGTTCTGTTATGTACACTTCTCTGCTCTCCCCACTCCTTCCTGTCACCCTCTGCTTCAGAGTTCTGTTATGTACACTTCTCTGTTCTCTCTCCTCACTCCTTCCTGTCACCCTCTGCTTCAGAGTTCTGTTATGTACACTTCTCTGTCTCTCTCCTCACTCCTTCCTGTCACCCTCTGCTTCAGAGTTCTGTTATGTACACTTCTCTGTTCTCTCTCCTCACTCCTTCCTGTCACCCTCTGCTTCAGAGTTCTGTTATGTACACTTCTCTGTTCTCTCTCCCACTCTTCCTGTCACCCTCTGCTTCAGAGTTCTGTTATGTACACTTCTCTGCTCTCCCTCACTCCTTCCTGTCACCCTCTGCTTCAGAGTTCTGTTATGTACACTTCTCTGCTCTCCCCACTCCTTCCTGTCACCCTCTGCTTCAGAGTTCTGTTATGTACACTTCTCTGCTCTCCCCACTCCTTCCTGTCACCCTCTGCTTCAGAGTTCTGTTATGTACACTTCTCTGCTCTCCCCACTCCTTCCTGTCACCCTCTGCTTCAGAGTTCTGTTATATAAATGTACACTTCTCTGCTCTCCCCACTCCTTCCTGTCACCCTCTGCTTCAGAGTTCTGTTATGTACACTTCTCTGCTCTCCCCACTTCCTCTCACTCCCCCCTAGGACCCCACAGTCGTAACGCAGTGTGCTGTATAGTGCTGATCATTCCCTTTGGAGTCCCTTACACTCAGACCTTCATATTCCCTATACTGCCTGTGATTGTCTGACAAGTTCTTCACCACAGTCTTTAGATTCTTACCATGAATTCTTTCTTTCTGCGTACACAGGCTGATACTCCTGCGGACACTGCCTGTATAGACAGGCTGTGGAGTTTTATGTGTATGACCGTTTTTTATCCCGCCATTAAGGCAGCTATACTCCATGTTCGGGAGGTGCATAAATATGTAACATGTCATCCATACCAACGGCTAAACTGGCCTTCTCTTCCGAAAGTTGGTGATGGGATTTGACATGTGTGCAAGATGTTGTGCGTGCGTTCACACACGGAACCTCGGTGTATAGTCTCATTCAAAGGACTGTGTGGGGAATGGAGTCAGAACTAATGTTTAACTCCGAGGGAAAAATCCCCCTGTACCGAAATTCGAACCCGCAACCCCAGGATCACGAGTCTGGTGCTCTACCAACTGAGCTATTCCGGCCCCCCCTTATCATGAATAAAACTTTTCATGGTATTTCCTTTTTCACACAGAACTGTAATAAATTAACCACCACATGAGTTGTAACTGCAATAATTTTAAACAGAATATTCCATCATTTTGTTATGTATGACCTCACTTGTTTGTTAGTTTTGTGTTCAAGCATTTTGACTATGCAACATGCCGTTAACTCAGTTGAATAGGTTTTGTTTATTGTTCTGCATACTGTTGTAGTTGTATTACAAAATATCATGTTTCTGAAGGCAGTGTAAGTTGTTTTTTCTTGGATCTGTGAAATTAAGCTTCGTGTATGACAGTTCTGCCTTCACCCATGTAATACAGAAATTGTAGAAATAGGGAGTGCTTTTGATTGGATCAGGATAACTGCCAAATCATGGTACAAGTACAAGGCAAGTCATTTGACTTTGAGTTCAGTGTTTAATCATTCAGCTTTGGTAAAGGCCGAGTGAAGGAAAGATATGCATGACAGAACTCATGCTGTGTTGGCAGTGTTGGACATGCTCCTGTTAAAAACGGACATCACCGCTACCCACAAAGAGCCAAGGGACATCACTGCAGTCACTGCTCCGACCATCAGCAAGGACATCACCGAGGGTGCAGCCTGCAAGGCAGACTGTGACCCAGTTCCCAGGCACACAGGATCTGTAGAGGGCATGGCGTGGAGGTCAGGTGCTGCGAGAAACGGCACAGGAGAAGTAGGGGAAGTGTGTGTTGGCGATGTTGTTCCCACCTGTGTGGCTGGGTTCCCTGATGGCGCATCTGGTGTGTCGCCTTCCAGTCAGGCTCACATTCCTCTCTTCACTGGACGCTGTAGGTGTTCTGTGTGGGCATATGTTGTTCACTGCTGTAATGTATGTGTGTGTGTTTTGTGTGTTTGTGTGTGTGTGTGTGTGTGTGTGTGTGTGTGTGTGTGGTGTGTGTGTTGTGTGTGTGTGTGTGTGTGCATATATGTGTTTGTGTGTGTGTGTGTGCTTGCATGTGTGTGTGTGTGTCTGTGTGTGTACTTCAAGCTGTTTTGCCGTGTCAGTGTGTGTGACAATGAGCTATTGCGCACACATAAGAGAGAGAGAGGGAGTGTGTGTGTGTGTGTGTGTGTGTGTGTGTGTGTGTGTGTGTGTGTGTGTGTGTAACTATAGACAGGGATGGCAAAATAGCATATAACATAGATTGTGTAAAGCATTGTATGAATATTGTAATGTTAGTGTAGTTTATTTCATTTTACTTTTTTTCTTTTGCATTTGAATTATGTGGGATGAGAAAAGAGAGGTATGTGTCATAAAATAAAGAGAGATGTTTTATTTTTATACTCCAAACTTCAGGAAACACCCAACATTTTGTTTCCTTCAGGAAAGATGGAAGACCTTTGTTGATTGGCTGATGACTGAACAGGCACAAAAACCAAATCAGACAAACAGAAAAAAAGGCATTGAAAAAGAAACAGTGTGTTGGTTATGTGGGCAGGACATGAAGGACATGATGTTAGATAATATCCTTCCATTTTATGACAGCCTTGAGGTTTGATGTCCAATCATTTTCCTGTGTTTGATGATGGCCAGTGATGTTGAGGTGGACCCTGCTGTGTTGTGATGCGGTGATGTTGCAGTCTGTCTGGAGTGCAACAAGGTGAGCAGTGAGGTGTGTCTGCACAACCCTGCCAGGTACCAGCGGTGAGGGACAGGCCGCTGTTGTCCAGGGCCAGGGCCACGCTGCCTGACTGCCTCTACCTGGCCCTTTCCCCCGTCACTGGACATTGCAACACCACAGGTACACTTGTCGCTGTGTGTGTGTGTGTGGGGGTCTGTGTATGAGTGTGTGTGTGAATGTGTGTGCATGTGTGTGTGTGTGTGCATGTATGTGTTTTGTGTGTGTGTGTGTGTGTGTGCGTGTGTGTGTGTGTGTAGGAGTTATTTCTATCTGTGTTTTTTCTCTCTGTGTCATTGACTGATGTTTTGCTGTCTTGGCCTCCATGCTTCTCAGTGCCATTACTCCCTTCATTCCAACATTCCCATGTACAGTCACACCCAAGGCTGTGTCCGGTGTGTTTCTTCATCCCCGTCATGTTTGCTGTCCATGTCCGCATGTGATTGTCGGTCCCTGGTACATCGGTTGTTGGTATTCAGATGTGTATGTCAATGTTTGTCATGTGGGGTGTCTGTGTTCCAGGTGTCTTTGTCATCCCCTGTCATGCGAGCTATCTGTGTTCAGGTGTGTTAGTCAGTCCCCATTCTGTATTGGGCAATGTACGTCCAGGTGTGTTTGCCAGACAAGCGCTGAGCATGAGGACAGAGTTTGGTCCCCTGCAGGGTAAAGTGCTGTCCCCTGCCGACAGCCAGGAGAAGGCCACCTTCAGTCAGTGGAAGGTAAGGACAGACAACTTTGATACTAAAGAGAGGATTCTGGTGAGTTGTGCCCCATGAGTCAACTATGATTTCAGCTGGACCTGCAATTGACAGGTGACCATAGCAGAGATTTGATATTCTTCAGCTTACCTGTTGTGCCGAAAGACTGCATCCAAATGAATTCTGTTTGCTGTTCAGGTTGCTGAAGTGGTGACCTGAAAATTTTCGTGAGGAGTAGAGATTTTATACATTGTGCACAGACTTGGACACACACTACACAGCATGCATGCACACACACACACACACACACACACACACACACACACACACACACACACACACACATCACACACACATACTGTCTTACACACACACACACAACACACCACACACACACACACACACCACACACACACACACACGCGTCTACACACACACACACACACCACACACACACACACACACCACACACACTCACAAACATAAGAGCACAGATCAGGGGTTCAGATGCCATCTTTCATCGCCATGTCTTTAGTTTGGCTTTGTGCAGGCTGATTTTCACAGCCAGGCATTAGCGTTTTCTTAGCAACAGGTCAGACAGTGTGAAGAAATGTTGATGTACAGTTGATTCCTTGGCCAGGCTGCCTGTATCTCAGCACTGCTGTGGCATCCTGCATGTCATCACCGTTAACATCGTCACCATCCTCATCATCACCTTTGTTGTCATTATCATCATCATTGTGTCATATCCATCACCAGTATCTTTATCATTTCCTGCATCACCTTCTCTTTCATCATCATCGTCTCTACCATCCTGTTCGTTATCATCACCATTAGTCTCCCTCAGTGTCATCATCATCATCATTAACATCATCATATGTCATTTCCATCATCATAGTCATTATCATCATCATAAAAAGAGAGAAAAATATACAAATATGTTCACACTGAGAAAAATACATGATAAGTAAATCAACTAAGTCTATGAAAGGTTATGGGGCATTTAAGCAAACAATTTGCAAACTGATTTGAGGAAATCCGAAACTCACGTGCTGAGCAAAACGGAAAAACTCAGTCAAGAATTCTTTGTTTCAACGATGATTTCCAACCCTGAACTTCACCTGAATTTACCAATGGGGGCACAGCACAAAGGCAGAAACCCCTCACTGCCCCCCTGGCATGAGTTGTCTTGCTTTGACTGTTAGAGTTTGAATGCTGTAATAGTATGAGAGAGAGTAGTTGGGAAATATTTCATTTAGCACAGGGTAGAGTGTGCTGTATGTGTGCTGCAAAGAATCAAGCAGTGTACAAACACTCAACGCAACACTTAGGTCCAGTGTGAATGTAGGGAAAACAATTAAACGGTGTTTATGTTTGAAAAAATTCTGGTTTGTTGCATTTTTGTTATTTTATTTGATTATTTGTTGATTTATTTATCTTTTCATTTATTTACTTATTTATTTGTTTTTATTAACCTGTTTAAGCAATTACTTTGACAAGAAGACAGCCCTGACATAGCCCCTTGTGGTCAGCTGGGCTACATACAACAGGAATTGAATTCCGAGTCGAATTAAACTGTTGCTGAACTCTGTTGTTTGTCATAATGTCGTGTGTCCTTGTGAATTTGTCCAATGCAGATGATGAGAAAAAGGACTGTGTCACCACGCTGGACATCAGTGATGTGTTGTTGGACAGGTGTTCTACCAGGACTGTGTCACTGGCCATCAGTGATGTGTTGTGTATGTGGACAGGTGTTCTATCAGGACTGTGTCACCACACTGGCCATCAGTGATGTGTTGTGTGTGGACAGGTGTTCTATCAGGACTGTGTCACTGGCCATCAGTGATGTGTTGTGTGTGTGGACAGGTGTTCTATCAGGACTGTCATCACACTGGACATCAGTGATGTGTTGTGTGTGGACAGGTGTTCTATCAGGACTGTGTCACTGGACGTCAGTTATGTGTTGTGTGTGGACAGGTGTTCTATCAGGACTGTATCACCACACTGGACATCAGTGATGTGTTGTGTATGTGGACAGGTGTTCTATCAGGACTGTGTCACCACACTGGACGTCAGTGATGTGTTGTATGTGGACAGGTGTTCTATCAGGACTGTGTCACCACACTGGACGTCAGTGATGTGTTGTATGTGGACAGGTGTTCTATCAGGACTGTGTCACCACACTGGCCATCAGTGATGTGTTGTGTGTGGACAGGTGTTCTATCAGGACTGTGTCACTGGCCATCAGTGATGTGTTGTGTGTGTGGACAGGTGTTCTATCAGGACTGTGTCATCACACTGGACATCAGTGATGTGTTGTGTGTGGACAGGTGTTCTATCAGGACTGTGTCACTGGACGTCAGTTATGTGTTGTGTGTGGACAGGTGTTCTATCAGGACTGTATCACCACACTGGACATCAGTGATGTGTTGTGTATGTGGACAGGTGTTCTATCAGGACTGTGTCACCACACTGGACGTCAGTGATGTGTTGTATGTGGACAGGTGTTCTATCAGGACTGTATCACCACACTGGACATCAGTGATGTGTTGTGTGTGGACAGGTGTTCTATCAGGACTGTGTCACCACACTGGACATCAGTGATGTGTTGTATGTGGACGGGTGTTCTATCAGAACTGTGTCACCACACTGGACATCAGTGATGTGTTGTGTGTGGACAGGTGTTCTATCAGGACTGTATCACCACACTGGACATCAGTGATGTGTTGTATGTGGACAGGTGTTCTATCAGGACTGTGTCACCACACTGGACGTCAGTGATGTGTTGTGTGTGTGGACAGGTGTTCTATCAGGACTGTGTCACCACACTGGACGTCAGTGATATGTTGTGTGTGGACAGGTGTTCTATCAGGACTGTATCACCACACTGGATGTCAGTGATGTGTTGTATGTGGACAGGTGTTCTATCAGGACTGTATCACCACACTGGATGTCAGTGATGTGTTGTATGTGGACAGGTGTTCTATCAGGACTGTGTCACCACACTGGACGTCAGTGATGTGTTGTGTGTGTGGACAGGTGTTCTATCAGGACTGTGTCACCACACTGGACGTCAGTGATATGTTGTGTGTGGACAGGTGTTCTATCAGGACTGTGTCACCACACTGGACGTCAGTGATGTGTTGTGTGTGTGGACAGGTGTTCTATCAGGACTGTGTCACCACACTGGACGTCAGTGATGAGCATTCCAGCAACTGGCTGATGTTCGTCAAGCCAGCACGCTGTGCTTTGGATCGCAACCTTTTGGCCTTCCAGCAAGGTCACGACCTGATGTTTGTCACCACCAAGGAGGTGTCGCCTGATCAAGAACTGTGTTTCTGGTTTGCCACAGACTACGGCAAGATGATATGTAAGATGTGTGTCATGTGTAAAATGTGTGTGATGCGTAAGATGTGTGTCATGTGTAAAATATGTGTGATGTGTAAGATGTGTAAAATATGTGTGATGTGTAAGATGTGTAAAATATGTGTGATGTGTAAGATGTGTGTGATGTGTGAATCTGGAAGAGCTGGAAAGACAGGCCAAAATGACCAGAGAGCATGCAGGATTCAAATGTGTTTTGCAGTGTAGAGGTGAAAAGAAATCGGTGTTGGTCACTTCACATTATGGAAGTTGTTAGAGCAGAATTGTTGTTTATATTGCATGTTGTGAAACGCTGCCTTTATGATGAACATTTATTCTATAAGGGCAAAATAAATGGTTGTAACGAACATTCATTATTGAGAGTGGAGTCAGGCAGGCTGTGTATAATAATGAAATGAACATACAATACAATCTGTACAAAATTCTGACATAAAGATCTGTACTTGACATAAAACTGTATTTATTATGTATGAAGTGTTGCAAAATTCAGAGGATTCGAAGGGAAAATTGACATTGACGAAGTTCTGAATGGGTTTGGAAAGAAAAACAGAACAGTTCTAAGATTTACAGAATTATGGTTAGTGGCCTCATGGTCATAGGGGTGGCAAACTGTGTGAGGTTCACTGTGTCCAGGGCATGGCATGACGGAAGGCAGAGCCCATCCTGCTCTTTCCATTTCTTGAGATTTCCTGAACAACAGGTATCCATTCACTGTGGGTTGACAGAGGGTTTTCAACTTGTGAATGTCTGACAAGTGACTTTTAACTCATGTCTGTAAGATCCAGGGCTGAACGTCATACCCTGTAGATGACTGCAGGCCCCCCTTGCACCCTTTGAAAGCCATGTACTGACTGCTCTTGGCCCCTTTCCCTCTTCCCCTTGCACACTATGAAAGCCTTTATGTGACTTGAGCCCTCCCCCTTCTTACGCACTATGAAAACCTTGTCCTGGGTTTCATCTTCAGACAGGAGTGTCACTGCCTGTTGACTAGTCCATGGACGCTACACCAGATCCACTAACTTTTGAGACCATACTGCATATGATTGAAAGCTGATGGATAAATGAATTAATGACGAAGATGAGAGAATGTAAAAGAAGAGGGTCTCATGGCTACGATTTAGCAGATTTTGGACCTAGGCATAGCTCCATAGCATCACCATCAGACTCATTCATACTGATCAGCATGTTAAAAAAAGTATTGCTGAATCATTGCTGGTTCCAGTGATGAAGGTCACTAAATGTGTGACCAGTACACAGCTTGTGCTTCTTATTTGAATAATGAGACCCATGTACTACGCTGACATGTGGTTCCTGAATGATGGTGTGTGTGTGTGTGTGTGCTGTGTGTGTGTGTGTGTGTGTGTGTGTGTGTGTAGATGCTGGCGTGTTTTCTGGTCCCTAAGTTAGGCTGTGTGTGGGCATGTTTCCCAGTTGGTAAGAGTAGGAATTTGTTCTTTTCTAATGCAAGGTTATTTGTTTTCATTTATCAGCAAATGTCCTATTAAAAAAAAAGAAAATCACCATTTCACATACAAAAAAAATCATTCTTTTACATAGAACATGAAACTGTTTTAGGGCAGTGTTACTTTGACTAGCAAGTTTTAACTTTCTAGTGATGGTGTTGCTTTTATTTTGTTTGAATAGTAAATGGTTTTCGTGTAATTTCATTATTTCTGACTGTGATCATACTCAATACATTCAGTTCAATTCACACTGATAGCCCTGCTGACCAAATGGGTCCCACTCAGCATTTTGTTTATAGCCATTCATTAAAGAGCAAATCATTGGGGGAAAAAAAATGAACGACTGAACCTGGAACTGGCCTGCACACTGGGAAAGACAGACCAGGGCCTGAAAAACCTGCAGGGCTGTCCGCTCAGAGACTGGACTCAAAAAAAAATTTACTCCTGCTGGAAATAGGTGAAAGTAACTTAGAAAGCCAAGGACTTGAAAACTGATGGAAATAAGTCTGGACACCTGTTCAGTGCGTGGCACGTGATCAGCAATGTGACCTAGCTGTGTGGAGATGTAGATGTAGTGAGTCTGGACACTGTTCAGTGCAGCATGCACAGTGATCCAGCAACCTGACGTACTGTTGGTGGAGCATGTTAGAGAGGATGTGATGTTGGAACTGTTCAGTGCTGTGCACAGTGATCCAGTGATTTCCTGTGGTGGCAGTTGGGATGTGAGTGATGCGGACACCTGTCATGCAGCATGACAGTGATCCCAGCAACGTGACCTAGCTGTTGGTGGAGCATGTTAGGGTGTGATTTTGAGTCTGACACTGTAGTGCAGATGACAGTGATCCTGAACGGACCTAGCTGTGGGAGTTAGGGATTGTGTGAGTCTGGACACTGTTCAGTGCAGCATGCACAGTGATCCCAGCAACGTGACATATCTGTTGTTGGAGCATGTTAGGGATGTGATGTTGATGTCTGGAGACCCATGTCAGTTAACAGTGTGCAGCAAGCCTGCTGTCACAGAGTTTGTATCAGCCCCACGTCAGTGAGAGGACATCCATTATGGGGTCATACAAACATGAATTCAATGAAATAATCAGGTCAGAGGAGAATGATGAAGAGGTCGCTTTGTTTCAGTGGGCACGCCCAGACCTCCATCATACTGTCCCTCCTGTTTCCAGTGTTCCATTGTCTTCCTGCACCGTTCAGAGCTCCAGGCTCACAACCGCCGCGCCCACGCCCATCAGCCCCGCAAGACGTGGACCTGCCCCACCTGTCGTGCAGAGTTCTCGTCGGCAGGGAGGCTGAAGACCATGAAACTTCCCAAGCACCTGAAGGCCAAGGCTCATGTGTGCCCCACATGTGGCAAGACGTTTGCCGACATCCGCAATCTGAGGGCACATTGCAACGTCCATGCAGGTAAACACTCCTGACACTATCCTCATTGCTACCATTTACAGGTAGGCAGATTTGACCACATCCGTGTAGCAACCTCTTCTCAGGGGTATGTTTACAACATCCACATAATCTCCACTCAGGAGGTACACTTACCACATTGACATAATTATCTCCACTCAGGAGGTACATTTACCATATCCACATAATTATCTCCACTCAGGAGGTACACTTACCATATCCACATAATTATCTCCACTCAGGAGGTACACTTACCACATCCACATAATTCTGTTCAGGAGATACACTTACCACATCCACATAATTATCTCCACTCAGGAGGTACACTTACCACATCCACATTATTATCTCCACTCAGGAGGTACACTTACCACATCCACATAATTATCTCCACTCGGAAGGTACACTTACACATCCACATAATTATCTCCACTCAGGAGGTAAGTTTACAACATCCACATAATTATATCCACTCAGGAGGTACATTTACAACATCCACATAATTATCTCCTCTCAGGAGTAGGTTTTAGTCCAAGTCTTGTTTCATGTGGTGTAGCCAATATGGACCAGTCCAAGTCTTGTTTTGTATCATGTAGCCAACATGGACTAGTTTGCTCACAGCAATGCCTTGATAAAGCTGAAACCAGTGACATGATAAACATATAGCCTGTCTAAATGATGGTCAGATGGTCATTATGGACCTGGTCTGTTACTGTTCACTTACTAAGCATGCACAGTTTTGTTTTCTGGTCAGGTGATAAAAGTACTTTGTTTTTAAACTTGTCAAGTAAACAGCTGTATTCTTTTTAGAGGGAGTTTGGATAGAAATGTGTACCCAGTTCTTACACTGGTCAGATAATAAAACATCTGCCCATTTGTAACACTGGAGATTTATTTCCAGCAACAAATGATTGGATCTTTCTTTTGGTTTGTTCCAGGTCTGAGGCGATTCGGTTGTGACGTCTGTGGCAAGTACTTCATGCAGAAAGCCCACCTGCAATCCCATCAGGCCACGCACACCAAGGTGAAGGCCGTGCCGTGCCGCTATTGCAGCAAGCGCTTCGTGCGGCGGTCAGACATGCGACAGCACGAGCTGACCCACACTCAGGAGCAGGCGATCAACTGTCCGCTGTGCTCCAAGACTTTCCAGCGACCCAAACTGCTGCGGCGCCACATGCGCACCGTGCACCACAACCAGCGCCACTACCTGTGCGACCGCTGCTCCAAAACCTTCCACACCAAGTACAAGTTGACTCGCCATGCCAAGAGCTGCAAAAGTACGCAGGGCGTGTCCGTGTCTTGAACCTGTCCCCGAATGGCCAGCCCTGTGGCTTGGAGTGTCACATGACGCATGACTGGAGATGAACTGGACCAGAACTGTTGGCCCTGACTTTGTGGGTGTCACTTGGTTCACTTGACTGAACTTCGTTACAGTATTATGCGCACGTCTGATTCTTCGTTACAGTATTATATACATTTCTGATTGATGGCTTTTCTGAGTGAACCAAGGATATCTTGCTGTTCCCAGTCATGTCTTTTTTTATATGTTAATAAAAAACAATCAAAAACAAAAGAACAAATGTTATCATGGTGGGAAGTGCCATTTCACAGAGATGTGTACACAACTGCCGCTCTTTCAAAAGTGTGTAGCGCCATTGGTCTAACAACACACAGGCAAATGAGTGCAGGCATACACATACATTCATATGCATATATACATACATTCACACACATACACACAAACACTTACACTTGCATACACACACACACACACACACACCACACACACACTTCCATGTAGTGGTGGCCCAGATGATGTTAGCGAATCATTCCATGTGTGACTGATCCATAGGGTCGATGTGCTTGTTCGGCATCTGCTGGGTGCTGTCCATCAACGGCTCTCTCCCCCAGTTTCCTGATTATGTATGCCATTACTTATTGATTGATTTATTCCAAACACATGATTCTGATAAAGTCTCTGCGCCATACAAAAGCAGAACAATGCAAGCTCACATCTACAAGACTGAGATGTATGCCAGTCTAGCTAGCAGCTTTAGGGCATCAACTTCCAGGCCAGAGTCCTTACCGTCGAGGTTGGAGAAAAGGGATTTGTAGCCTTGTGAGCCTACAGCTGGGAAATTCTGGTAAGAAGGGGACCAGGACCCTGAAGGCAATGGCAGAGGCAGCTGAAAGTTCCAGGTGGATCTGGTCAAGGAGCAACAAAAGGAGATGTCACCAGGCTTAAATTTCCCACCTGCCATTGTATCAAGTTCAAATCAAAAAAAGAAAAATATGGAATGCAAGCCTGATTACCTGAACAGCATTTTACAAAATGCAATTAGAGACATATGCCATTGAGATGAACACAGCTACCACCTGCATTCTACAAGATTACAAAATCAAACACTAACACACAGCAATGTCTTGCTGAACAAAACACTGTCACCTGCACGAGAGTCTGTGATTGTACATGGAGCGAAGAGGTTATTTTGTTCAAATGTGCCAAACCCATCCACAACTTTCCTCGTGGAACACCGACAGCATGAAAAATGGATGATCCACATGATCCTCACAAAAACAGCACTCAGAAATGTAAATGAAAGCAAAGAAAAACCACCACTTAAATCCGTCTGTTTAAACGCCAGTTGCAGAATACCACATAAAATGCTACTAAACTGCTGCCTTTTGCTTGAGCACATTTGCTTGTGTACGAATGATCTGTCCACAATGTTACATCAAGTGTCTGTGTTCAATGTGATGTGTGTGACTGTGTGTGTGTGTGTGTGTGTGTGTGTGTGCAACGTATATTTTAGATATTTTTAACATTAATTTTGTAAAACCCCCAGTAGCGTGCATCGCAAGGGTGGACACAATAAAGGGAAGCAACTGCTATAAAAGTAAGTGATCTGTTATCAATCTTATCTCCCATTGCAAAGCAAAAAAAAAAAAAAAAAGGTTGTGAAGGCCGTTGTACATATACACAAAAACGTGGCAAGACAGGAACGAAGTAGTAGACAAAAATGCTGGGTCTATGTATCAAGCGAAGTCCATTTGAGTTCATTTAAAGGAACTGAAATGTTCTTTTTGTGTCAGCGAAGTTTTGGTTGCCAGTCATGGCATTGGTAGAAAAACAGTCCGTTAGGAACGCTTGTTGGTCAGACCAGCCACAGCTCAGCTCTCCAAACTGTATAAATCCAACTAGTCCAGCTCACGTCTGTGTTGGTGTTTGTCGACATGGACAACACAGACTGACTCAAGGGAAGTGTCTGTGATATTCATGTAGGTGAAGGCAATATCCGGGCAGGGAAATCTGTCGGTGTAAAATGCACGCTCACCTCATGCTTCCACTTTGACCAACATGACCAGACAAAGCAAGGGAGGTAACTTCAAAGCACCATGCGTTTCAGTAACGCGCATAGAATTATGTTTGTCTACTGTTCGAAATGAAAGCAGGAACAGTCGGCTTTTCACATACTCGCACACACGCACACTAATGTTCACACAAATACATCATTTTTTTACACATGCATACA
This sequence comes from Conus canariensis, assembly GCA_033310375.1. Taxonomy (NCBI): domain Eukaryota; kingdom Metazoa; phylum Mollusca; class Gastropoda; order Neogastropoda; family Conidae; genus Conus; species Conus canariensis. Next base: position 2,353,060 of record CM065727.1, read on the forward strand.
CACTCACACACACACACACACATGCATGCACACACTCATACCTGCATACACCAGTGTATTGTTGGCCTCTGTGTATTTTACCCCCTTCATCAGCAGACTCTGTGTTTAGTTTGGAATAGCACGACACACAGCAGGATGCCACATGTCGTATAACTAACAAAAAAAGAAAAGAGATGAAGTAAGATTTCAAAGATCACATCAAACACACATCCATATCGCATCAAACACACATCCATGTCACATCAAACAATCCATATCACATCAAACACATGCCATATCACATCAAACACATCCCACGTCACAGCAAATACATCCCATATCACATCAAACACATACCATATCACAGCAAACACATCCCACGTCACAGCAAATTCATCCCATATGACATCAAGCACATATCACATCAAACACACATCTCATACAACAGTAAGCACGCATCATATCACATCAAACATATTAGTCATGCCAAAAGGAGCCAGTCAGAAAAGAGAAACAGGTTGGCTATCGTGACTTCTGATTGTCAGAATAAAAGCTACCTTTTTATTCAAAAGCACGGAAAAGTTCAGACAGTTTTTCATCTCCTTGTGGTACAGGTTGATGACAGAACATTCTGCATGCCCAGAGGTAACAGATTTGCTTGCTGTGAGCACAAGTCTGTGTAAATACGCTCACTTCTGCCATTATATTTTCACAGGAAATCTATGCATTTGGTTGGAAATGCAACACTTGGTCCTGTAAACAATGTTTATGATGTTATCACCAGCTGCCTGGCAAAGTGGTTAACCTCGCAGGCTTATGGCTGGGAGGTTGTGTGTTCGATTCCCTTCAGAGCCATTATTTGAGGGATTGCTCTTCCTCGACCAGCTCATACCCAGAGTAGAGTTTGCTAAGGGCTCAACTGGGAACACTAGGACCACACAGTCGGGTTTCATTCACTAAATGGATGCGTTTCTGCGAGTGTTGCTCAACTTTCCTGACAAACACTGCAGCTGTCTAGCTAGCGGGTCTTGCTGATGCTGGGATATATCATGACAGTAAGCATTGAGTACAGCCCTGTCATGCAGTCTCAAATCCGATTTCCACTCCACATCTACGCCGCTGGTGAGGTTCTGTCCGGGTCAGGGTACCGGTAAGTTCATGTAACAAGAACTCCAGATACAACGGACAACTTTTGTGTGTGTGTGTGTGTGTGCGCGCACATGTGTGTGTGTGTGTGTGTGTGTGTGTGTGTGTGCGACGTAATAAGACATGTTATAATCAGTTCTGTATTGTGCAGAAGTGTAAATGTGTTATATCAATTGTCCCTGAAGCAAGGTGAAAAAAAAATCTTTTTGCTTACCTGTTACCTTTGGGAATAAAGATTATCAATCAGTCAGTCAACCGATCAATCAATCAATCTCTTGAAGACACGGATGGGTGGGCTGGAGTGTGTATGAAACACGAGACGAACAAACCCAACACAAAGTTGCATGACTCTTAACCCCCTCAGCCCATCCCACTCCAGGCTATGATTATTCCTGGCCTAATGCTGACACGATATGCTCGTCCATTATCGCACACCAACACAGCCAACCTTAATCTCCCCCAGGGGGCGGGGAGAGGGGGGAACCCACCGCGCCTCCACCGCCCCCACCCTTCATAAACACAGCCCCCTCTGCAAACACCTCGCGGCCTCCCAGCTAATACCAATCACACTCGTTCCACACACACACCTTGCCCACCGCCCTGCACACCAATATTGATGATGGCCTGCACTGCGCGCCAATATTGATCACTTGTTTGATTACAGGGCCGTCCACTGTTGGTACAGCATTTTGCCCGCAAACATGACACGTTGTTCCAGCAGTGTATTGCAAACTGACGGCGCTCACTGCCACTGCTGCCTGTTGGCCTCTGCTAATCCTTTGTGTGTGTGTGTGTGTGTGTGTGTGTGTGTGTGTGTGTGTGCGTGCGTGCGTGCGTGTGTGTGTGTGTGTGTGTGGTGTGTGTAGCAACTATGCAACGACTGACAATGATGAGTTGACATCCCTGATATGGATCCTCGTGATCGACTGGACTAACAGCATGAATTGAATTGCAATGTGTATTCAGATTCAGCATGCTCGGCAGCCGGATATATATTTTCATGGAGTGCACACAAAGCATGTTATCTAAAAACACAGAGAGAGAGAGACTCTTTATTTTCAAGGGTAACAGATACGCAAGAAAATGATTTTTTCCCTGTGGCCCTTGTCACGTTCAGGGACTAAGGATATCAATACAGAACACGATTACTCAAATAGAACTAATTGTAACAAGAACGTTGATGATTCGTAATAGCATTGAAGACAGAGAGAGAAAGTCAACGTGTGCAACAGAGAACCTTCGTTTATCATGTGAAAGATAGGACATCCATTTATCATATAAAACATTGGACTTCTATTTATCAAATACAACATAGGACCTCCACTGATCGTGCAAAACACTGTCCTCCACTTATACGTAAAACATGCCACCTCCATTTATCATATATGATATAGGACCTTCATTTTTCACGAAGAATATGGAGCCTCTATTTATCATGAAAAAATGTGGAACACCCAAATATCAGGCTAATAGCTGCGAGCTGCGCGTCCACTGTTAACAAAGTCTTACATACGGAAATCAGGCAAGACGTACTGCAGGATTTGGGATGGCACCGTGCTGAATCTCTATGGTTGTGGATTTGTTGCCTGCCGTCAGGTGTCCCAGAGGTGCTGCAGGATTTGGGATGGCACCATGCTGAATATCTATGGTTGTGGATGTGTTGCCTGCCGTCAAGTGTCCCAGAGGTGCTGCAGGATTTGGGATGGCACCGTGCTGAATCTCTATGGTTGTGGATGTGTTACATGCCGTCATGTGTCCCGTGAAGGCGAAGTGTGAGGTGTGCATGGGGAGTATGGCCAACGCTGACGTCTGTGGACACCAAGTCTTGTCCTCAATTCACCTCAGCGTGTATACTGAAACTGTTGCCATCACTGAAGTCTGTCGACACTAAGTCTTATCCTCAATTCACCTCAGCTGGTATACTGAAACTGTTGCCTTCACTGGAACTGAGATTGTGTAATGTGTGTTTTCTGTGGATGAGCGGAGGTGAGCGCGCGCGCACGCCACACACACACACACACACACACACACACACACACACACACACACACACACACACACTCTCTCACTCTCTCTCTCTCTCTCTCTCTCTCTCACACACACACACACACACACACACACACACACACACACACACTCACACTCACAGCACGCACGCATGCACGCAAGCACGCACACACCTGTACGCACGCACACACATACACGCACGCACAAACGCACGCACACACCACACACCACACACACGCGCGCAAGCACGCACACACGCTTGTACACTCGCACACACATACACGCACGCACAAACGCACGCACACACACACACACACACACACACACACACACACACACACACATATATATATACATATATATATATATATATATATATATAGATATATATATATATAATAAAATGAATACTAAAACAAGTTGAACGTCTTTTCCCACAGGGACAACTTTAATATCCAAGCTTTCGCCACGAATGCTTCTTCAGGAATGAGCGCACGCGCGTTCCTGAAGAAGCATTCGTGGCGAAAGCTTGGATATTAAAGTTGTCCCTGTGAGAAAAGACGTTCAACTTGTTTTAGTATTCATTTCATTCAAATCATCCTGTTGACGCCGTTTTGTTGAGGCGCGGTGTGAGTTTTAGTGAGAATTTTACCTGTGAAAAAAAACAAACAAACAAAAAAAGACACACACACACACACACACACACACACACACACACACACACACACAATATATATATATAATATATATATATAATAGAGAGAGAGAGAGAGAGAGAGAGAGAGAAGACACACACACACACACACACACACACACACACACACACACACACACTCAAACAAACATACGCGCGCGAGCACACACACACACAAACACACACGCTCTCTCTCTCTCTCTCTCTCTCTCTCTCTCTCCTCTCTCTCTCTCTCTGTGTCTCTGAGCACTGAGGTTTTGATGACAGTGTGTGGGATTGCTCCTTGCACTTGGAATCATATCTATTTTCAGTTTTCAAGACGGAAAAAGAAGTTATGAATTATTTCTCGTTTTGTTTTTGTATGAAAACTATCACAAAAATCTGGTGGTGTCTCAGCACAGCCGCGTGCTGTTTTAATCCTTGGTTGCTAGGCCCTGAAGCCAAGGCGCTGTGTGTGTGTGTGTGTGTGTGTGTGTGTGTGTGTGTGTGTGTGTGTGTGTGTGTTTCCACGCGCACGCACGGCGTGTGTAGCTGCCTCTGTACATGTATGTTCATGCGTGGGTATATACGTGTACACATAGCAACAAGAGGTACACTAAGGAGTCCATTGATGCTAGTGTTTCGTCAAGCACACTTCCCACAATAATCAATGCATATCAATACAGTCACCACTGACACTTGTGACAGAAGTGGGATCGATATTCTAAAAACAATCGTTGTCCAATCCATTGCAGTTTACAGAACAGAATCGGACAGTAATAGAGACTAACATTCTATTCCAGTGGCTTAGGAGTTAACGAGTCCGCAGCAGGGGAGGGAGGGAGGGTGGGAGGAGCAGGGAGGGGGGTGGGGGTAGTGGAGGTACAGATCAGTAGCCGACCCCTACCGACTCAATCACAGCGTGCCACAGAAGTGCATGGCCCCTACTCCCCGATCGCCTCCCCTGCCTGCTAATCCCATGAGGCAGCCTGAGGACAGTTGATCCCCCGGGTCAACATTGACTGCCCTCAGGGGATCACTCTGAGGGGACATGGTGTGTGTGTGTGTGTGTGTGTGTGTGTGTGTGTGTGTGTGTGGAGGTGGAAGGGGGTGGAGGGAGGGTGTGTGACGGAGGAGAGTGGGGGCGGCCGCAAAAGTGGTTGAGGTGAGGGGTGGGCAAACTGAAAGGTGTGAAGGAGAACAGGTGGTCAAACCAGTTGTGTTGACTCGGTGTATTATACAGTCGAAGCCGCTTATAACGAAGTCGGATGTAACGAATGCCGGATATAACGAAGCAACAAGGTTGGTCCCGTGAGAATCCTTCTTTACTGTAGAACAGAACCAAAATCACCCAGACTGCAAGTATTCTTAATAAACTAAAATACAGGTATGAAACTGAAGAATACATTGCTCGAAAAAAAAATGTATATAACGATTTTCTTTCTAAATGGCACCCATATATGCCCATGTTAGCAGGCCCAGAATGAATTATGAATGAATATGACATTGTACATTTTACTAGTATGATTGTAGGACCCTATAACTGCTGCATCGCCTGAAACAGCCGCATTGGACATTATGGAGGACCTTAAAAAAAATTAAAAAGCAAACAAACAAACAAACAAATACGTAAACTTTCATAATACACTAGGCTTGCCTCATGTGCTCTCTCTCTCCTCTCTCTCTCTCTCTCTCTCTCTCTCTCTCTCTCTTCTCTCTCTCTCTCTCTCTCTTTACCACGTAATTATCGTTATGTTTGATATGTCGGTTTCTTCCTTATTCATCATTTGTTTGGTCGTTGTTCTTTTTTCCTTTATCTTCCATTATGTTGTGTTATATGAACTTATTGGAATTAAAAAAAACAAAAAACACTTACCCCCCCCCCCCCCCAAAAAAAAAAAAAAAAAAAAAAAAAACCCATAAAAATAGGATGGGAGTGAAAGAATTCAACTGAATTTAAAATATTACAGTACATTCAAAACGTAAAAGAAAAAAAATCCTTCTTTACATAACTAAAAATACGTCGGATGTAACTTAGTCGGATGTAACGTAGTCGATGTAACGAAATGCCGGTTATAACGAAACTGTTTTGGAGTCCCAGCGGGCTATCACGCCGGTTATAACGAAGCAGCCGCTTAAAGCGAATCGTATGTTCGGGCCTCGTGAAGAGTTCGAGCCGGATATAACGAAGTGGTTGCATTTGTATCCGGGAATCATTCTTGTGTGTGTGTGTGTGTGTGTGTGTGTGTGTGTGTGTGTGTGTGTGTGTGTGAGAGAGAGAGAGAGAGAGAGAGAGAGAGAGAGAGAGAGAGAGAGAGAGAGTGCGCGCACATGTGTGTGTGTTGTGTGTGTGTGTGTGTGTGTGTGTGTGTGTGTGGATGTGTGAGTGCGCGCACATGTGTGTGTGTGTGTGTGTGTGTGTGTGTGTGTGTGTGTGTGTGTGTGTGTGTGTGTGTGAGTGCGCGCACATATGTGTGTGTGTGTGTGTGTGTGTGTGTGTGTGGTGTGGGTGTGGGTGTGTGTGTACGCAGTCAGATACATGGTTGATGCACACGTTCAGTCATCAACAACAGTAGATCGACTGGAACCTTCCCGTGTTAAGACAGGTTGTTCTTCAGCAGCACACTGTAGGAAGCCTTTCTTTTTGAAAGTTTGTACTCGTTGTCCCTTTCCTACCAGCCCCCCCCCCCCCCCCTCCCACCTCCATTCTTGTCCACCGTCACCCCAGTGCCCGTCAGGTACTGTCCTGTACCCACCCACCCCCACCCCCTTCATTGAGGTCTTTCCACACTATCCCCACCCTTCCCTCTCTTGTCCCAATACCTCACTTCCTTCCACACACACACGGAGCTGTTCCCTGACCCCCCCCCTCCCCCCCTACCACCACTCCCCCGGGCAAAGGGGGCGATGTCAATATCCGATTTGTGTAGTTCATCTGGTGAAAAACATCGGTGGAGTTTCACTACCTATATGGGGAGAGAGAGAGAGAGAGAGAGAGAGAGAGAGGAGAGAGAGAGAGAGAGACAGCCAGCCAGTCAGCCAGACAGACAGACAGACAGACAGACAAAAACACAGAGACAGAGACATAGAGAGAGAGAGACAGAGACAAAGAGAGAGAAACAAAAAGAGACAGAGAGAGAGAGAGAGAGAGAGAGAGAGGGAGAGAGAGAGAGAGAGAGAGAGAGAGAGAGAGAAGAGAGAGAGAGAGAGAATGCGAATGCGAACGTTTAATGCATATAGGCCATAGGCATCTTGCACAATGATAATGGGAAATATTGGGGACGTGGGTGGAGAAGGGGGTGGGTAGATGGCGGGAAAACAACAGCACGTACATACAAAATCACACCTTCTGATATACACATATACGTTCAAAGTAAATAACCTTAGCTCAGATATGATCTCACTCATTCAACATAACTATCCTGATCAGCAAGTTCATCATAACTCCGAATATGAGCGTTCAGACTTGTTCTTATTACAAAAGCTATATCTAACTGAAGCTTATTACATATTTCAAAGGTAGTTAACTGTTTCTTGTCTACGCTTAAGTGAGTGAAATATGTATTTTGCCACTGCACGAGATAATTGTTTATCTACACCATTCAAAAGAATTTGTAACGGAACATTAAGATAGAGACCAAGAAACCTGTCTCTTAAATCAGTATACAAAGGACATACAAATATAAGATGTTTTTTCATCCTCATCCACATTCAAACAATATGGGCAAAATCTTGCGACGGGATTTTCACAATATCTCTCGGTATTGTTTCTTAGAGGGAGTACTCCAAGTCTTGTCTGTGTCAAAGCCACTCTAAAGCAAAAGATGTCCAGAAACTCAAAGTAATGACTAATTCCGAAACCACACTGTAAAGATCTGTACAAGACATATCTATTTTTATCCCTAATTGATGCCAACCATTCTTGAACATACATATCAACTAGCCTTTGTTTGAAAATTGGTAAAAACACTCTTACGTCATCCACACCTTGCCGTAGCCATACATAATTAAATCCGGTGCTCCCTAGAATTTCTCTAATCCCTGTTACCCAGCACCGTATGCCCTGATCATCAAGATTTACTTGCATAAGGTAAGCCTGTTTAGGTAATCTATTCAAGCCCATGTCTAATAATCTAAACCAATATTTCAATGCTTTCATGTATGAATTTATGTATAAGGGATGCCTGCTTAATTCCGAATATACAAGTTTATTAGGTGTTTTAAGTGGAACGCCAAGGAATCTTTTGCAGGCTAATAAGTGTACTTTCTCAATGTGCTCTAAACGTTGCAGACCCCATATTTCCGCTGAGTACAGTAAAATTGGTTGGATTTTGGAATCAAAGATTTTGAAGAATACTTCCCGAGACATTTCTTTGCAATTGTTAAACGCACGGCACAGAAGATAAAGTGCTTTCTTTGCCTTTGTTACCATGTGCTGTATTCCAAGATTCATACTAAGCATGGTAGTAAATGTGAAACCCAAGTAACAGTAGCTGTTGACTGTCTCGATTTCTTCACCATCATAATACCATTTTTCTCGTCTGCCTAAATAGCCTCCCTTCCTGAACACCATGACTTTAGTCTTAGATTTGTTAACATCTAATCTTAACCTACAACAACATGTTTTCAATGAGTTTAGTTGTGCTTGTAGACCACCTGGTGTAGTAGAAATTAGAGCTACATCATCTGCAAAGAGCAAAATGAAGATCTCAATAAAACTAGGAAGCAGTTGCACTCCATGGACCCCCGTTTCATTAATGTAGTTGGCCAGTTGGTTAATGAAGAGTGAAAACAGTGCTGGACTCAGTCCACATCCTTGTCTTACACCAACAGGGCAATCAAAAAACTCCGAAAAATCTCCATTGCATCGAACACACGAAATGAGAGAATCATACATGGACTTCAGACAACATAAAAATTTCCCCTGTATCCCTTCATTATACAGGGTTTGTAGTAATTTGTCATGGTGAACTGAATCAAACGCTTTTCTGAAATCCACAAAGGCAACATAAAGTTTTCGACCTTTTGAACATAAACATCTCTGGACAATAGTGTATAAATTGAATATTTGATCAACCGTTGAATAATTGTTTTTAAAACCAGCTTGATTTTCAACAATCATATTATTTTCCTCTAGCCATGAATACAATCTCTGGTTCAGAATTGAAGTAAAACATTTACAAGTGACATTAATCAAAGATACACCTCTATAATTATCAGGGTCGTCTATATTCCCCTTTTTGAAAATAGGCACTACAATGGCTTTCGACCATTCACGTGGATACACACCATTATCAAAAATGTTGTTAAATAACACAGTGAGAAAGTTAACAATAGTTTGACCCGCCGTTTTTAGCATTTCTCCAATAATACCATCTGTGCCACTTGCTTTTCCACATTTAATTTTCTTCAGTGCTTTTTCAACTTCGTGATACGTAATGACCCGATTCAGAGGATGCTCCTGTCCCTCTTTTATATCTGTTGGGGGATAAGTTTGGTTCACTGTATAACCTTCCTTTAAAGAAAACGTTTTTTGAAAATGTTCAAACCAATACTGTGTTGTTATAGTACCACTCATCCTCATTTCATTCCTCAGTCCCACACATTTGAGACGGTTCCAGAATAAAGCTGAATTTTTTAAGTTAACACTTAGCTTTTCAGCCGTTTGCCTACGGTAACCTCGTTTTTTACATGTCAGTAGTTTCCTGTATATTTTTCTGCTTTCAGCATAGGACAATCTCATGTCTTTACATATACATTTTTGGTTAGATTTTCTTAATTTTGTGTGTAACGTCAATTTTCCGTCATGGCATTTACATTTTCCCATCCGTTTGAACTTTCGGAGTACTTGTAAGCGTCTTTTACATTCCTGTTTAACCTTTTTGCACTCCTCATCAAACCATTCAGATCTCTGAGAATGCTTCTTAGTAGACACTGTTTTCTGCATACACTTACCAGCTCTAAGCAGATATTGCGTAAACAAATCCATTGCTGAATCAGCATCTTCATCAATCTGTTCCGTTGCTTCCTTTAACATAGTTATACCTTCGTAGTCTTTAAGACAATCTTTATATTCTTTTTCGTTGTCCACATCCCACACTATTTTTTCTCTTCCATTGTCTTTAAGGCAATTAGCATTCTGCATAGTTTCCTCATTCATGACCTTTGTGTGCAATGTTAGTTGTACGGGTAGGTGATCTGTGTCGATCAACTCTTTTACAATTAATCGTATGTCTCAGAGATGAGAGGGAAAATTACATGACATCAAAAAGTAATCTATCACGCTTGACCCTTTTTCTGACACGTAAGTACAACCAGAGTCACAATTCCATTTTGAGGAACGAGAGAGAGAGAGAGAGAGAGAGAGAGAGAGAGAGAGAGAGAGAGAGAGAGAGAGAGAGAGAGAGAGAGTGTGTGTGTGTGTCAGAGAGAGAAAGAGAGACAGAGACAGAAAGAGTGTGTATGGGTCAGAGAGTAAGAGAGAGACAGACAGAAAGAGAAAGGAGGAGAGACAGACAGACAGACGGACAGGCAGACAGATAGACAGACAGACAGAGAGAATGAGAGACAGAGAGAGTTGCCTACAGTCGGTGTGTGGATGGATTCGTAGTGATCGGATAGGATAAGTGATAATACACAGACCTCATTTTAGGAGCACGTGGCCGGCTTTTCTTCTTTCCATCATTGTGATGCCAACTTTAAAAGAGATAGGAATCACAACTTAAAGAACCATAGGCAATGGCTAGGTTTTGATCTCTCTCTCTCTCTCTCTCTCTCTCTCTCTCTCTCTCTCTCTCTCTCTCTCTCTCTCTGTGTGTGTAACACACACATACACACACTCAATTTCTCTCTCTCTCTCTCTCTCTCTCTCTCTCTCTCCTCTCTCTGAGCATCTATCTATCATTCTCTCTCTCTCTCCTCTCTCTGACTCTCTTCTCATCATTCTCTCTCACCACACCTCCACCATCCTCTCTCTCTCTCTCTCTCTCTCTCACCCACACACACACCACAACTCTTCTCTCTCTCTCCTCTACACTCTCCTGTCTCCTCTCTGTTCTCTCTGTCTCGTCTGTCTGTCTGTCTGTCTGTCTGTCTGTCTGTCTCTGTCTGTCTTCTGACGTCTTTGAGCAGTCTAGCTAGCTAGGTGTCCAACTAATATGATTATAAATCTCTGTGTGTGTGTGTGTGTGTGTGTGTGTGTGTGTGTGTGTGTGTGTGTGTGTGTGTGTGTGTGTGTGCGTGTGTGTGTGTGTGCACGCGCGCACGCTCAGCGTATTTTGCGTGTTTTTTCTGTTGAGCGGCTTTGGGAGATAGTAATAACATATTTTTTTCCCCCTTAAAGACAATCCGTTTCTTAATAGCCCGTGTGAGGCTCTTGTTGATTAGTTTGTCTCCGACGAATTGATCACTCTCCCGTCAAAATCTGGAATCATTATCTCAAGTCCCCCAGCCTCTTTTCTCGCCTTTTATGCTGCTCCTTTGAAATACCTGCATGACCTCTTTTTACCAGCAACTGAAGGTCACATACTCACAATTCCTCCACTGGCAGGGAGGGGGTTGCCGCTGATCTTATCCAAACATGACATGGCAGAGACTGCGAGGAGTTGTGTTCGTGAAGTTAGCCGTATGCATTGACTCGTCCTTTTAATCTATGCAGTCCAGAAGAGAGAGAGAGAGAGAGAGAGAGAGAGAGAGAGAGAGAGAGAGAGAGAGAGAGAGAGAGAGAAAGACAAGACAAAATTATTTATTTACGAGGATAATAGATAAGCACTGACGTGCTATTTTACATCCAGTCCTCGCCCTGAGTAGGGACTACAACATGCAGTGAAATGAAATAATGTAAGAAAGCAAACACGCAAACAAAGTGGTCATGCAATCATAATAGAACATCAAATAAAAATAGAAGAGAAATTAAAAAAAATAAAAAAATAAACAATAGTAATAATAAACAAACAACAAATAAAAATAAAAATGGAAATAACAATAATGAAGGGGAAGGAGACAGTGGGGGTAGGGGGTGGGGTGGGCTGGAGGAACAGATGGAAATGTACTACAACGTACAAGAATTAGCATGTGGGTGAGAGAGAGAGAGAGAGAGAGAGGAGAGAGAGAGAGAGAGAGAGAGAGAGAGAGAGAGAGAGAGAGAGAGAGAGAGTGAGAGAGAGAGAGAGAGAGAGAGAGAGAGAGAGAAGGCATTGCGACACGGCAAGTTAAACCGTTGGTCAATAGTTAGGAATAGCCGCACAACTGACCTCACATTCCTCCTCAGTCCTGAAGACCGACTTGCACGTCAAGTGCCGCACCCACATTTGATTGGCCGGAGAGGTGAGAGGTCGCGTGCAGCGCGTGCAATGCACGCACGATTGTGACGGCGATTTAGAGAGGACTGTTCAGTCGATTGCAGAGAGAGAGTGTGTGTGTGTGTCTGTCAGCAGCACGACAGGACTCATGGCCGCTTAGTTTGGGTGTTTCCCTTAAGTGGGGCTATAAAGTAAGTGCCATTATTTTGTCCTTTCATTTTGTTTAGTTTGGCAGGAATAATTAGATAGGAAAATTCGCTTTTCTTTAGCCCCCCCCCCCCCCCCCCCTCCCCGCCCTCTCCGTCTGCCCTCTTTCACGTAATGTTTATTGGAGGAAATGTGTGAAAGTGTGATTGCATAACGTCTACCACAGGGATAGTTTGGCCATGTTTGTCAAATCAATGTCTACCACAGGGACAGTTTGGCCATGTTTGTCAAATCAATGTCTACCACAGGGATAGTTTGGCCATGTTTGTCAAATCAATGTCTACCACAGGAACAGTTTGGCCATGTTTGTCAAATCAATGTCTACCACAGGGACAGTTTGGCCATGTTTGTCAAATCAATGTCTACCACAGGGACAGTTTGGCCATGTTTGTCAAATCAATGTCTACCACAGGGACAGTTTGGCCATGTTTGTCAAATCAATGTCTACCACAGGGATAGTTTAGGCCATGTTTGTCAAATCAATGTTCTGACGTTTTCTGTGGCTGTCATTCGGCGTCGTATTTCTCTGCCACGCCTGTCTCTTCTCTCACTCTCTCTCATTTCAATCTCTCTCTCTCTCTCCATTTCTCTCTCTTTCTTCTCTCATTCTCTCTCTCTCTCTCCTCTCTCTTCTCCTCTCTCCTCTCTTCTCTTCCCCATTCTCTCTCTCTCTCCCCTTCTCTCTCTCTTCCCCATTCTCTCTCTCTCTTCCCCATCTCTCTCTCTCTTCCCCATTCCTCTCTCTCTCTTCCCCATTCTCTCTCTTCTCCCCATTCTCTCTCTCTCTCTTCCCCATTCTCTCTCTCTCTCCTCTCTTCTCTCTCTTTCCCCATTCTCTCTCTCTCTTCCCCATTCTCTCTCTCTCTCTTCCCCATTCCTCTCTCTCTTCCCCATTCTCCTCCTCTTCCCATTCTCTCTCTCTTCCCCATTCTCTCTCTCTCTTCCCCATTCTCCTCTCTCTCTCTCTCTCCCCATTTCTCTCTCTTCTCCTCTTCCCCATTCTCTCTCTCTCTTCCCCATTCTCTCTCTCCCTCTCTCCCCATTCCTCTCTCTCTCTCTCCCCCATTCTCCTCTCTCTCTTCCCCATTCTCTCTCTCTCTTCCCCATTTCTCTCTCCTCTCTTCCCCATTCTCTCTCTCTCTTCTTCCCCATTCTCTCTTCTCTCCTTCTCTCTCTTCCCCATTCTCTCTCTTCTTCCCTCATCTCTCTCTCCTTCTCTCTCTCCCCATTCTCTCCCTCTCCCATTCTTCTCCTTCCCTTCTCTCTCTCTTCCCCATTCCTCTCTCTCTCCCATCTCTCTCCTCTTCCCATTTCTCCTCCTCTCTCCCATTCTCTCTCTTCCCCATTCTCTCTCTCTCTTCCCCATTCTCTCTCTCTCTTCCCCATTCTCTCTCTCTCTTCTCTTTCCCATTCCTCTCTCTCTTCCCCATTCTCTCTCTCTTCCCCATTCTCTCTCTCTCTCTCTTCTCCCCATTCTCTCTCCTCTCTTCCCCATTCTCTCTCTCTCTCTTCCTTCCCATCTCTCTCTCTCCCTTCCCTCTCTCTCCATTTTCTCTCTCTCCCCATTCTCTCTCTCTCTCTTCCCCATTCTCTCTCTCTCTTCCCCATCTCTCTTCTTCCATTCTCTCTCTCTTCCCCATTCTCTCTCTCTCTCCTCCTCCATTCCTCTCTCTCTCTTCCCCATTCTCTCTCTCTCTTCCCCATTCTCTCTCTCTCTCTCTTCCCCATTCTCTTCCCTCTCTCTCTTCCCCATTCTCTCTCTCTCTCTCCCCATTCTCTCTCTCTCTTCCCCATCTCTCTCTCTCTTCCCCATTCTCTCTCTCTCTTCCCCATTCTCTCTCTCCTCTTCCCCATTCCTCTCTCTCTTCCCCATTCTCTCTCTCTCCTCTCTTCCCCATCTCTCTCTCTCTTCCCATTCCTCTCCTCTTCCCCTTCTCTCTCTCTCCCCTTCTCTCTTCCCCATTCTCCTCTTCTTCCCATTCTCTCTCTTTCCCCATCTCTTTCTTCCTCCCTCTTTCTTTCCCTCTCTCCTCTCCCATTCTCCTCTCTCTCTCCCATCCTCTCTCTCTCCTTCTCTCCTCTCCCCATTCTCTCTCTCTTCCCTTCTCTCTCTCTCTTCCCATTCTCTCTCTCTCCCATTCTCTCTTCTCTTCCCATCTCTCTCTCTTCCCATTCCCTCCTCCCCTCTCTCCCTCCCCATCCTCTCTCTCTCCCATTCTCTCTCCTCTCCCATTCCTCTCCTTTCCTCCCTTCCTCTTCCCCATTCTCTCTCCTCTTCCCTTCCTCCTCTCCCCATTCTCCTCTCTTTCCCCATTCTCTCTCTCTTCCCCATTCTCCTCTCTTCCATCTCTCTTCTCTTCCCCATTCCTCCTCTTCCCCTTCTCTCTCTCTTCCCCATCCCCTCTCTCCCCATCTCTCTCTCTCTCTTCCCCATTCTCTCTCTCTTCCCCATTCTCTTTTCCCTTCCCATTCTCTCTCTCTCTTCCCCATTCCTCTCTCCTTCCCCATTCTCTCTCTCTCCCCATTCTCTCTCTCTCTTCCCCATTCTCTCTCTCTTCCTCTCCTCTCCCCTTCCCCTCTCTCTCTCTCTCCCCATCTCCTCTCTTCCCCATTCTCTCTCTCCTTCCCCATTTCCTCTCTCTCCTCTCCCATTCCCTCCTCCCTCTTCTCTCCCCATTCTCTCTCTCTCTTCCCATTCTCTCTCTCTTCCATTCTCTCTCTCTTTCCCCATTCTCTCTTCTCTCTTCCCCATTCTCTCTCTCTCCTTCTCTCTCTCCCCTCTCTCTCTCTTCCCCATTCTCTCTCTCTCTCTTCCCATTCTCTCCTCTCCCTTCTCTCTCTCTTCCCCATTCTCTCTCTCCCTTCTCTCTCTCTTCCCTTCTCTCTCTCTCTCTCTCTCCCTTCCTCTCTCTCTTCCTCTCTCTCTCTTCCCATCTCTCCTCTCTTCCCCATTCTCTCTCTCTCTCCTCCTCCTCTCTCCCCTTCTCTCTCTCTTCCCCATTTCTCTCTCTCTTCCCCTTCTCTCTCTCTCTCCTCTCTTCTCTTCCCCATTCTCTCTCTCTTCCTCCTCTCTCTCTTCCCATTCTCTCTCTCTCTCCCATCTCTCTCTCTTCCCCATTTCTCCTCTCTCTTCCCCATTCTCTCTCTCTTCCCCATTCTCTCTCTCTCTCCTCTTCCCCCATTCTCTCTCTCTCTCTTCCATCTCTCTCTCCTTCCCCATTCTCTCTCTCTCTTCTCCTTCCCTTCTCTCCTCTTCCCCTTCTCTCTCTCTCTTCCCCATTCTCTCTCTCTCTCTTCCCATTCTCTCTCTCTCTTCCCCATTCTCTCTCTCTTTCCCCATTCTCTCTCTCTTTCCATTCTCTCTCTCTCTTCCCCATTTCTCTCTCTCTTCTCTTCTTCCCCATTCCTCTCTCTCTTCCCCATCTCCTTTTCCAATTCTCTCTCTCTTCTTCCCCCATTCTCCTCTCTCTCTTCCCCATTCTCTCTCTCTTTCCCCATTCTCTCTCCTCTTTCCCCATTCTCTCTTTCTTCCATTCTCTTCTCTCCATTTCTCTCTCTCCATCTCTCTCTTTCCCCATCTTCTCCTTCCCTCCTCTCTCTCTCTCCCATCTCTCTCTTTCCTCCTTCTCTCTCCCTCCTTCTCTCTCTCTCCCTCTCTCTCCTTCCCCATTCTCTCTCTCTCTTCCTTCTCCTCTCTCCTCTCTCTCCTCTCCCCATTCTCTCCTCTCCTCTCTCTTCCCCATTCTCTCGTCTCCTCTCCTTCTCTCCCTCTCCCTCTCTCTCTCTTCCCCATCCTCTCCTCTCCCTTCTCTCTCCTTCCCCATTCTCTCTCTCCTCTTCCCCCCCATTCTCTCTCTCTCTTTCCCCATTCCCTCTTTTCTTTCTCTCTTCCCCATTCTCTCTCTCCTTCCCCATTCTCCTCTTCTTCCCTTCTCTCTCTCTCTCCCCCCATTCCTCTCCCCTCTCTTCCCCTCTCTCTCTCTTCCCCATTCTCTCTCTCTTCCCCATTCCTCCTCTCTCTTTTCCCCATTCTCTCTCTTTCCCCCTTCCCCTCTCTCCCCATCCTCCTCTCTCCCCATTCCTCTCTCTCTTCCCCATTCTCTCTCTCTCTTCCCCATTCTCCCCTCTCTTCCCCATTTCCCTTCTTCCCCCCCCCCCCCCCATCCCCCTCTCCCTTCCCCTTCTCTCCTCTTCCCATTCCTCTTTTTCCCCCCCTTTTTCCCCATTTCTCCCTCCCCCATTTCCCCCCCCCCTTCCCCTCCTCTCCCCATTCCTCCCCCCCTTCCCCCCATTTCCTCTTCTCTCCCCTTTTTCCTTTTCCCCCCTTCCTCTCTCTCTTTTTCCCCATTTTCCCCTTTTTCCCCCCTTCTCCCTTTCCCCCTTTTCTCCTCTCCCCCCCCATTTCCTCTCCTCCCTTTTCCTCTCTCTTCCCCATTTTCTTTCTCTTCCCTTTTCCTCTTCTTCCCTTTTCCTCTCTCCCCCCCCCCCCATTCCTCCCCCTTTTCCCCAAATTTCCCTCTCTTTCCCCATTTCCTCTTCTTCCCCATTTCCCTCCCCCCCCCTTTTTTCCCCTTTCTCTTCCCCATTTCCTTCCCCCCCCATTCCTCTCTCTCCCCCATTTCCTTCTCTTCCCCATTTTCCTTTTTTCCCCTCCCCATTTCTCCCCTCTTCCCCATTCCTTTTCCCCTTTTCCCCCCATTTCCTTCCCCCTTTCCCCATTTCCCTTCCCCTTTTCCCCTTTCTCTCTTTTCCCCATTCTCTCCCCTTCCCCATTCCCTCTCTCCCCATTTCTTCTCTAATTCCCCCCTCCCCCATTTTCCTCCCCTTCCCCATTTCTCTCTCTCCCCATTCTCTCCCCTTTCCCCATTTCTCTCTCCCCCCCCCATTTCCTCCTTTCCCCATTTCTTCCTCTTCCCCTTTTTCCTTTCTCTTCCCATTTCCCCCCTCTCTTCTCCCCATTCCTCTCTCTTCCCCCCATTTCTCTCTCTCCCCATTTCCCCTTCCCCTTTCCTCCTCTTCCCCATTCTCTCTTTTTCCCCCCAAAACCCCCCCCTTTTTTCCCCCCCTTTTATTCCCCCTCCCCCATTCCTCTCCCCTCCCCATTCCCCCCTTCCCCTCCCCATTTCCCTCTCTTCCCCATTCTCTCTTTTTCCCCTTCCCCCCTTTATTTTCCCTTCCCCATTCTCTTTTCCCCCTTCTCTCCCCTTCCCCCCTTTCCCTTCCCCCTTTTCCCCCATTCCTTTCCTTCCCCAAATTTTCCTCTCTCCCCTTCCTCCTCCTCTCTCCCATTTCTCTCCTTCCCCATTTCCTCTCTCCCCCATTCCTCTCTTCCCCATTTTCCCCTTTTCCCCATTTTCCTCTCCCCTCCCCCTTTCCTCTCTCTTCCCCATTTCTCTCCTTCCCCATTCCTTTTTCCTCTTCCCCATTTCTCTCCCCTCCCCATTTCCCCTCCCCCTTTCCTCCTCTCCCCTTTCCCCTTTCTTTTCCCCCCTTTCTCTCTCCTTCCCCATTCCTCTCCCCTTTCCCCTTTTCCCTCTCTTTTTCCCCCATTTCCCCTCTTTTCCCCCCCTTTCCTCTCTCTTCCCATTTCTTTCTCCCCCATTCTCTCTCTCCCCCATTCCTCTCTTTTCCCCCCCATTCCTCTCCTCTTCCCCCATTCCCTTCTCCCCATTTCCTCCTTCCCCATTTCTTTTCCTTCCCCATTCCTCTCTCCTTTCCCCTTTTTCCCTCTCTCTCCCCCTTCCTCTCTTTTCCCCCATTTCCTCCCCTTTTCCCCCTTTCCCTCCTTCCCAATTCCTCTCTCTCCCCTTTTCCCCGCCCCCTTTTCTCTCTCTCCCCCTTTCCTCTCCCCCCATTCCTCCTCTTCCCCATTTCCTCTCCCCCTTCCCTTTTCCCCCCATTTCTCTCTTCCCCCACCTTCCTCTCTCTTTTCCCCCTCTCTCCTTTACCCCTTCTCCTC
>CM065727.1:2371430-2381430 GCA_033310375.1 Conus canariensis
GACACGCGTGGCGAGTGTGAAAAATGGACGATGGGGTCCGAACGGGAGAATCGGTGTGTGAGTGTGAGGATTTGGACTATGTCGGCAAAACTGAGGTGAAGTGAGATATTGAATGCAGCACCTCAATATTGCATTTCTGAAACACCATTCAACATTTAAAAAAACTGAGGCGACAAAATTTCGCCCCGTTTTTCAAATCGCCCCATTTTATTGAGACGTGGACAACGTGATCGCCTCACTGTTTACCTTTTACAAACACACACATACACACACACACACACACACACACACAACACACAGTGGGAGGCGGTGGGAGTGAGGGTGGGAGAGAGAGAGTGGGAGTAAAGAAATGAGAATTGCCTGTTGAATCCTGGCTGGATCGTCTGCTAAGAAATGGCTGCCCATAGATCATATTATAGAGTATGGTTTTGAACTCTTTGAATAACGATAGCTATTGTATGCATTTTGATCATTTTCCGATGGTTGCTTTGAGTTATTAAAGTTTGAATTCTAGGGATCCAACCATCAAGAGATTCCTCAGGTCAACAGGCAATCTAGACACATGTGTACGAGTCAAGGGTCAACAAGACCCACGGGACAGGATACGACAGGGTCACAGGCTGAAAAGAAATAGGAAAAACTACAATTAAAGTGAAAATAACTGAAGGAATGTACCAACCTGATACATAGAAAGTGACAAGGTTATAGTAATTTATCCATGCGGCTGCTAAATCCAACAAATATAAACAACACAAGTCCAACACCACACGAACATGACCACAGAAGAACACACACTGAGTGTCAAAGGTTAGCATGATTGTTATATAGACCCAAGATTCGGGGTTTACTTATGCACTGTAGAGGGCGATATGCTAATTTTGCGCATGCGTAAACGAAGTAAACAAAAGATGCGTAAAATAGTACAGCTGTCAGGCTGGGTCTGGATGGGTGGCTGTGGGGCGGGTCGTTCGCTGTCATGCGGTTACCTGGGTAGCGGACGGGTGGCCCCGCGGTTGTTTGTCTGGGCCTGGTCAGATGACCACTGCCTATTATTAAAATAAGTTAGGCTATATGACAGTAGCTGAAACAGACTACTGTAGAGAAAATAGTAGACTTTTGATTCAGACCTAGTCTTACACAGCGATGTAATAGATACAAGCAGAATAGTTTCAATTAGGAACCTATGCGAATAGATGGGTTGGTGTATGTGGAAGTAATGTTTATGTTTGAAAATGATTTATGGATTACTACTCTTAAAGAGGGGGGGGGGGGGGGGGGGGTCACTTTCTCTCTGTCTCAATGCTTGTGACTACACCCCTTATACATCTCTCGTTCAAATGACGTCATGAGAGAACCTCAAATTCCAGTTCTTTTCTGCCCAAATGTTGTTGTTGGGGCATAGGTGATAGAAACCCTAAGTCCCTAACTAAATGGGCGAGTTGAATATGATGTTTGCCCAATTCATTTCAAATTTTTCCCTCAGAAGATTCCATACTAAAAAAAACAAAAACAAAAAAAAAAAACACCGAGCTATCTGAAACAAAAGACAAAAAAACACATTCTTAGCTTTCTAACAGTAGTATTAGGATCATAACAACATTCATCAAAATAATAACATAAGTGAAACACCTGAAAAAAATACATAACAGGAAATCCCCTAAAGAAAAAAAGTCAAAAGAAAAAAAAGGAATACTAACATAAGTGATACACATGAACAAAATACATAACAGGAAATACTGCTAAAGAATAAAAGTGACAAGGAAAAAAGACATTGGTTTATTTACAAATTGATGTCATAGAGGGCTAGGAACCCGAGGTCGTAGGTGGATCTTGAACTAAAACCACACTATTGGTTTTCACATCACTGCACTAGCCGCTTATACCTGGTTATTTCCCACCTTACGTAAAGAAATATTGGTATGGACATGTATATAACATTATAAACACAGCCAACTTCCTTAAAGAAGCATTGGCGTGCCTATTCTTTAGAGGCTTTATCACTTCTCAGTAGTCTCTGTTGGCTGTGGCTACGTCACCATCAGTAGTCTCTGTTGACAGTGGTGACTGTGTTATTCAGTCAGTTACCTTTCCACCAGTAGTCTCTGTTGACTGTGGTGACTGTGTTATCCTCTCATCTATTTTACCACCAGTAGTCTCTGTTCACTGTAGCTACTTCACCATCAGTAGTCTCTGTTGACTGTGGCTACTTTACCATCAGTAGTCTCTGTTGACTGTGGTTACTTCACCGTCAGTAGTCTCTGTTGACTGTGGCTACTTCACCATCAGTAGCCTCTGTTGACAGTGGTGACTGTGTTATTCAGTCAGCTACCTTTCCACCAGTAGTCTCTATTGACTGTGATGAGTGTGATCTGCTCGGGTACTTTCCCATCAGTAGTCTATGTTGACTGTGGCTACTTCACCATCAGTAGTCTATGTTGACTGTGGCTACTTCACCACCAGTAGTCTCTGTTGACTGTGGTGACTGTGTTCTCTGCTCAGCTACTTCACCATCAGTAGTCTATGTTGACTGTGGCTACTTCACCATCAGTAGTCTATGTTGACTGTGGCTACTTCACCACCAGTAGTCTCTGTTGACTGTGGTGACTGTGTTATCCGCTCAGCTACTTTACCATCAGTAGTCTCTGTTGACTGTGGTGACTACTCTACTGTCTACAGCTCGCGTTGCCACTGGTAATGGAATGTGGCCACTATTGTCCGTGGTTAGTGGTGAGAGGTGTCCCCTGTTGTCTGTGGTGACTGATGGTAGATAACCGTTGTTGTCTGTGGTGACTGATGGGAGATAACTTGTTGTCTTTGCAGGTTGATGGAAGATAACCGTTTTGTCAGTGGTTATTGAAGGGAGGTAACGCCTGTTGTCAGTGGTAACAGATGGAAGGTAACCCCTGTTGTCAATGGTGACTGATGGGAGGTAACCTCTGTTGTCTGTGGTGACTGATGGGAGATAATCTTTGTATGTGGTGATTGATGGAGGTAACCCCTGTTGTCTGTGGTGATAGATGAGAGATAACCCCTGTTGTCTGTGGTGACTGATGAGAGAAAACCCCTGTTGTTAGTGGTGACTGATGAGAGATAACTCCTGTTGTCATTGGTGACTGATGAGAGATAACCCCTGTTGTCTGTGGTGAAAGATGGGAGATAACCCCTGTTGTCTGTGGTGACCGATAGGAGAAAACCCTGTTGTTAGTGGTGACTGATGAGAGATAACCCCTGTTGTCTGTGGTGAGTGATGGGAGGTAACCTGTTATCTGTGGTGACTGATGTGAGGTAACCCCTGTTGTCATTGGTGACTGATAGGAGGTTACATTTGTTGTCTGTGGTGACTGATGGGAGTTAACGTGTTGTCTGTGGTGACTGATGTAAGGTAACCCTTGTTGTTTGCGGTGATTGATGGGAGGTAATAGCTGTTGTCTATGGTGACTGATCGGAGGTATCCTTTGTGTGTGGTAAATGATGGGATGTAACCCTTCTTGTCAGTCGTGACTCATTGGAGATAACTCTTTTTGTCAGTGGTGACTGATGGGAGATAACCTCTTTCTGTGGTGACTGAATGGGAGATAACCTGTTGTCTGTGGTGATTGATGTGAACTAATCCTTGTTGTCTGTGGTGACGTACGGGAGGTAATCTGTTCTCAGTGGTGGCTGATGGGAGGTACCCCTGTTGTCAGTGGTTAGTGATGGGAGACAGCCTGTTGTATATGGTGACTGATAGGAGATAGACTGGTGTCTGTGGTAGCTAATGGGAGATATCACTGTTGTGAGTGGTGATTAATGGGAGGTAGCGCCTCTTCCCAGCTGTAGGAGGTAGCCAGTTGTTAGTGGTGACTATTAGGAGGTCACCCTGTTGTCAGTGGTGACTGGGAGGAGGGAACGCCTGCTGTCTGTGGTGGTTGATGGGAGATAAGCCCTGTTGTCTGTGGTGAATGATAGAAGATAAGCCCTGTTGTCTGTGGTGACTGATAGAAGATAAGCCCTGTTGTCTGTGATGAATGATAGGAGATAACCCCTGTTGTCTGTGGTGAATGATAGGAGATAAGCCCTGTTGTCTGTGGTGATTGATGGGAGATAACCCCTGTTGTCTGTGGTGAATGATAGGAGATAAGCCCTGTTGTCTGTGGTGATTGATGGGAGATAACCCCTGTTGTCTGTGGTGAAAGATAGGAGATAACGCCTGTTGTCTGTAGTGATTGATGGGAGATAACCCCTGTTGTCTGTGGTGACTGATGAGAGATAATCCCTGTTGTCTGTGGTGACTGATGGGAGGTAAACCCTGTTGTCTGTAGTGATTGATGGGAGGTTACTCCTGTTGTCTGTGACTGATGGAAGACATGACTGTTGTCGCTGCTGACTAATGATAAGTAACCCTTGTTAAACGGGTGACTAATAAGAGGTAACCCCAGTTATCTGTGATGACTGATGGGAGGTAATCGGTTGTATGTGGTGACTAATGGGAGGTAACCCCTGTTGTCTGTGGTGACTGATGGGTAGTGATCCTTGTTGTCTATGATGACTGACGAGAGGTAACGTATTGTATGTGGTGACTGATGGGATATTACTCTTGTTTTTGTGGTGACTGATGGGAGGTGCCCCTTGTTTTTCTGGTGACTGATGGAAGGAAACTACTGTTGTCTGTGGTGACTACGGGAGAGATAACCCCTGTTGTCTGTGGTAACTACTGGGAGGTAATCCCTGTTGTCTGTCGTGACTGATGGGAGGTCATCCCTGTTGTCTGTGGTGACTACGGGAGAGATAACCCCTGTTGTCTGTGGTAACTACTGGGAGGTAATCCCTGTTGTCTGTCTTGACTGATGGGAGGTCATCCCTGTTGTCTGTGGTGACTGATCGGGGGTAACCCCTGTTGTCTGTGGTGACTGATGGGAGGCAACCCCTGTTGTCTGTGGTGACTGATGGGAGGCAACCCCTGTTGTCTGTGGTGACTGATGGGAGGCAACCCCTGTTGTCTGTGGTGACTGGATGTAACCCCTGTTGTCGTGGTGACTGATGGGAGGTAACCTCTGTTGTCTGTGGTGACTGATGGGAGGCAACCCCTGTTGTCTGTGGTGACTGATGGGAGGTAACCCCTGTTGTCTGTGGAGACTGATGGGAGGTAACCTCTGTTGTCTGTGGTGACTGATGGGAGGTAACCTCTGTTGTCTGTGGTGACTGATGGGAGGTAACCTCTGTTGTCTGTGGTAACTGATGGGAAGTAATCCCTGTTGTTAATGTGACTGATGGGAGGTAACCTGTTGTCTGTGGCGACTGATTGTAGGTAACCCTTTCTCTGGTGTCTGATGGGATATAACCTGTTGTCTCTGGTGACTGATCAGATGTAACCCCTGTTGTCAGTGGTAACTGATGGGAGGTGATTCCTGTTGTCTGTGGTGACTGATAAGAGATAACCCTTGTTGTCTGTGGTGACTGATGGGAGGTTATTCTTGTTGTCTGTGGTGATTGATGGGAGATAACCCCTGTTGTCTATGGTGACAGATGGAAGATGAAACTGTTGTCGCTGCTGACTGTTAGGAGGTAACCCCTGTTGTCTATGATGACTGACGGGAGGTAGCTTGTTGTATGTAGTGACTGATGTGATGTAACTCTTTGTTTTGTGGTGACTGATGGGAGATAACCCCTGTTGTCTGTGGTGACTGATGGGAGGTAACCCATGTTGTCTGTGGTGACTGATGGGAGATAATCACTGTTGTCTGTGGTGACTGATGGGAGATAATCACTGTTGTCTGTGGTGACTGATGGGAGATAATCACTGTTGTCTGTGGTGACTGATGGGAGATAATCACTGTTGTCTGTGGTGACTGATGGGAGATAATCACTGTTGTCTGTGGTGACTGATGGGAGATAATCACTGTTGTCTGAGATGACATGGGAGATAATCACTGTTGTCTGAGGTGACTGATGGGAGATAATCACTGTTTTCTGTGGTGACTGATGGGAGATAATCATTGTTGTCTGTGGTGACTGATGGGAAATAATCACTGTTGTCTGTGATGACTGATGGGACAAATCCCCTGTTGTCTGTGGTGATTGATGGGAGGTGGCGACTGATGGGAGGTAACTCCTGTTGTCTGTGGTGACTACTGCGAGGTAACTCCTGTTGTCTCTGGTGAGTGATGAGAGGTAACTACTGTTCTCAGTGGTGACTGATGGGAGGTAACTCCTGTTGTCTGTGGTGACTACTGGGAGGTAACTCCTGTTGTCTCTGATCAGTGATGGGAGGTAACTACTGTTCTTAGTGGTGACTGATGGGAGGTAACTCCTGTTGTCTGTGGTGACTACTGGGAGGTAACTCCTGTTGTCTCTGGTCAGTGATGGGAGGACACCTTTTATCTGTGGTGACTGATAGGAGGTAACTGCTGTTGTCTGTGGTGACTGATGGGAGGTAACCCTTCTCGTCTCCAGTTACTGAGATAAAGTAACCTCAGTAACCTTTGTGTGTGTGTGTGTGTGTGTGTGTGTGTGTGGTGTGTGTGTGTGTGTGTGTGTGTGTGCGTGCGTGTGTGTGTGTGTGTGTGTGTGTGTGTGTGTGTGTGTGTGTGTGTGTGTGTGTGTGTAAATATCAGACCTTCATTTTACCGAGTGTAACGCATCCAGTAGCATGCTGTGTTAGGATGGGCGCTTTATGAATTGTCTTCCTGATTACTACTACTGCTACTATTACTACTGCTACTGCTGCTACTACTACTACTACTACTACTACTACTACTACTACTACTAGTGCTGCTGCTGCTGCTGCTACTACTACTACTACTACTACTGCTACTACTACTGCTGCTGCTACTACTACTGTTACTACTGCGGTTACTATTACTACTGTTGCTGCTGCTACTACTTCTGCTACTTCTACTACTACCACTAGTACTATTACTACTACTACTACCACTACTACTGCTATTACTACTGCTGCTGCTGCTGCAGCTGCTGCTACTAGTACTACTACCACTATTACTATTGCTGCTGCTGCAGCGGCTACTGCTACTACTACTACTGGTTGATGATGATGATGATGATGATGATGACGATGACGATGACGATGATGATGATGATGATATGATGATGATGATGATCTAGCATATAGAGTCTGTGGTGATTGACAGGAAGTAAACAATGGACAGGAAAACGAACGTTTCCTGTACATCGCTTATGTTATTTGTGTTGACTGACGGAATGTAAACAGGAGACAACAGGGTGGACGTGTCCTGTATATCGCCTCTGTTGTCTGTGTTGACTGACGGAATGTAAACAGGACACAACAGGGTGGACGTGTCCTGTATATCGCCTCTGTTGTCTGTGTTGACTGATGGAATGTAAACAGGAGACAACAGGGTGGGCGTGTCCTGTATATCGCTCGTGTCTGTGTTACTGATGGAATTAAACGAACACAGGGTGGCGTGTTGTAATGCCTTGTCTTGTGAGATGGATAAACAGGGGACAACAGGTTTGACGTGTCCTGTGTATCGCCTCTGTTGTCTGTGTTGACTGATGGAATGTAAACAGGAGACAACAGGGTGGACGTGTCCTGTATATCGCCTCGGTTGTCTGTGTTGACTGATGGTATGTGTACAAGAGATAGAAAGATGGATGTTTGTCTCATTTTAAATGCCGTTGTGTTTTCAGAGAACACTGCCTGACGGCACAAACATACATCAAGAAATGCGGACAAGAAGTTCAAAGCTGAACTTCCTGTTGTGGTTCGACAGTGTGACCTCAACACGAAGCCAGCAAAGATGCCCTGCTACAAGAAGCATGGATCTAACATAACATCTTCAGAGGTTCTGGCCTACTGCTTCCAGTACAACTGTGGTCCTGCGTCCGACAAAGCAGCGGCGATAAACTGGTTGGATGCCGTGCCTGCTGAGCTTCGACAAGATTGTTCCCTCTCTTTTGATGAAGAATGACACGACATGCCCACAAAGAGGACACACACGCTCTCGTGCGGACTTGCACAAGCACTAACACGTAAACTCTTTTTATCGCTGTGTCTTTCTCTGTCTCTGCCTGTCTGTCTGTCTGTCCTCTCCTTCTCTCTCTCTCTCTCTCTCTCTCTCTCTCACCACACACACACACACACACACACACACACACACACACACACACACACACACACCCGCACGTACGCACGCATGCACACATAAACGGAATAGATGGCGTTATGAGAAAAGTTTCGTATCAGCAAACTTGACAGATATTACATGCCTTAATTGCAGGAAAATTGCACGTATGGTGGCTACCTGCCAAACTAATCTAAAATTTGAATCTGTCCGAGATATGCTTTAGCTTGAAATTTAAATGTCATTTAAATCAAAATTAAAGGAAACCAGATACTCTGAATATGTAGCATAAGTACATGTCCATTCAATATCCGACGATCACATTCTTTTCGAAGGTCCAATCTCAATCTCTTTAAATGTTTTACAGAATCGATTTTCGGTTCTGAAGTTAGTAGATTTTTATGGGAAATTATTGATCTCTTGCTGGTTCAATCCATCGTTCTTCAAACGACCAAGTATTGGCATAATTGTTTTAGAGCCATCCCTAACCTGCACAACACACACACACACACACACACACACACACACACACACACACACACACACACACGCACGCACGCACGCACACACACACACACACACACACACACACACACACTCATTCACTCAGTCACTCACTCACACACACACACATACCAACACATACACTCACACACACACACACACACACACACACACACACACACACACACACACCACACTCATACACACACACACACACACACACACACACACACACACACACACACACACACACACACACACACACACACACACCTCCTCCTCTTCACATTGGGGCATATGATGTGGTCATCTGGCGGCGCAAAGTACATTGGCATGGAAAAAAGTTCATTGGCATGGAAAAAAGTTCATTAGCATGGAAAAAAGTTCATTGGCATGGAATAAAATTCACTGGCATGGAATAAAATTCATTGGCATGGAATAAAATTCATTGGCATGGAATCAAGTTCATTGGTATGGAATAAGTTCTTTGGCATGAAATAAAGTTCATTGCCAAAAAATAAAGTTCACTGCCATGGAATAAAGTTCACTGCCATGGAATAAAGTTCACTGCCATGGAATAAAGTTCATTGCCATGGAATAAAATAAAGTTCACTGCCATGGAATAAAGTTCACTGCCATGGAATAAAGTTCATTGCCATGGAATAAAGTTCATTGGTATGGAATAAAGTTCACTGGTATGGAATAAAGTTCACTGGCATGGAATAAAGCTCATTGCCATGGAATAAAGTTCATTGGTATGGAATAAAGTTCACTGGCATGGAATAAAGTTCACTGCCATGGAATAAAGTTCATTGCCATGGAATAAAGTTCATTGCCATGGAATAAAGTTCATTGGTATGAATAAAGTTCACTGCCATGGAATAAAGTTCATTGGCATGGAATAAAGTTCATTGGCATGGAATAAAGTTCATTGCCATGGAATAAAGTTCACTGGTATGGAATAAAGTTCACTGGCATGGAATAAAGTTCATTGCCATGGAATAAAGTTCACTGGCATGGAATAAAGTTCATTGGTATGAATAAAGTTCATTGGTATGAATAAAGTTCATTACCATGGAATGAAAAGAATGGTAAAAATAAAAATTTGATGCAAACGATGTGGAGTATCATCTGTTGTCTTATTCCAATCGTTTCTCTCTCTCTCTCTCTCTCTCTCTCTCTCTCTCTCTCTCTCTCTCTCTCTCTCTCTCTCTCTCTCTCTCGTGTCTTGTCTTGGTCAGTTTGTCTGTTTACCTGTCTGTCTGTCTGTCTCTCTTTCTCTCTCTCTCTGTCTCTCCTTTCGGTCAGTCTGTCTGTCTGTCTCTTTCTCTATCAATCAATCAATCTATCTATCTATCGATTAAATCGATCTATCAATCTATCTTCTCTTCTTTCTATGTATGTATGTATCTAAC
>CM065727.1:2396430-2398930 GCA_033310375.1 Conus canariensis
ACCATTGAGGGACACCATCATTTACAGGTAGAACTGAGGATTCAATCTATTTAGGGAAACACATTGTTTCCTCTCTGAAGGAAACGAAGCTGGAGTTCCAAAGTGTGGTCGGTGAAGCCAAAACTCTTTAATTTTGCAGGTAGAAGACTGGAGTTAGTAGCATCAAATGCTTTAGTAAAGTCAACTACTAAAACATTCGTGATATTGTCATGGTTTCTGATGGTAAGCCGTAGGGCGGCAAGATTAGTTTATGCTTTGTAGCAAGAAAAACTATCCCTGGATCCACACTCGATTCCAGAGAGAGAGAGAGAGAGAGAGAGAGAGAGAGAGAGAGAGAGGGGGGGGGTGCTGGGGATGCAGTGAGACAATCCAGAGTGTGGCTGTGGACAGGGAGCCGG
The DNA here is from genome assembly GCA_033310375.1 of Conus canariensis. NCBI lineage: Eukaryota > Metazoa > Mollusca > Gastropoda > Neogastropoda > Conidae > Conus > Conus canariensis. Next base: position 2,396,829 of record CM065727.1, read on the forward strand.
AAACAGCGGCATGGTAGTACTGCCCGTGAAGTGGCATGGAAGAAGAGAGAGAGAAAAAAAACAAACAAACAAACAACAGAGATACATCCACTCAAATGGTCAGTGCGATGCGAAGCACAATTGGACGCACAAAAGTAGTGCACATTAACGCTTTGTTTTTTGGGTTTTTTTTTTTTTTTTTTTTTTTTTTTGGGGGGGGGGGGGGGTTGGGGGGGGGGCACACTATCCAAAACAGGGGAGTGGACTATCGACAAATATGTCTCCTTTAGACGTTACAAACGACAGACATGAAACATGCACCAAACAATACTCCCCAAACACCATTCACCAAACAATAATCTCCACACACCATTCACCAAACAATACTCCCCACACACCATTTACCAAACAATACTCCCCACACACCATTTACCAAACAATACTCCCCACACCCCATTCACAATTCACCAAACAATACTCCCCACACACCATTCACCAAACAATACTCCCCACACACCAGTCACCAAACAATACTCCCCACACCATTCACCATTCACCAAACAATACTTCCCACACCATTCACCATTCACCAAAGAATACTCCCCATACACCATTCACCAAACAATACTCCCCACAGACCAGTCACCATTCACCACACAATACTCCCCACACACCAGTCACCAAACAATACTCCCCATACACTAGTCACCACACAATACTCCCAACACACCATTCACCAAACAATACTCCCTACACACCAGTCACCATTAACCACACAATACTCCCCACACACCAGTCACCATTCACCACACAATACTCCCCACAGCACCAGTCACCAAACAACACTCCCCACACACCAGTCACCAAACAATACTCCCCACACACCAGTCACCAAACAATACTCCCCACACACCAGTCACCAAACAACACTCCCCACACACCAGTCACTAAACAGTACTCCCCATACACCAGTCACCACACAATGCTCCCCACACACCATTCACCACCCAATACTCCCCACACACCAGTCACCAAACAATACTCCCCACACACCAGTCACCAAACAATACTCCCCACACACCAGTCACTAAACAGTACTCCCCATACACCAGTCACCACACAATACTCCCCACACACCATTCACCACCCAATACTCCCCACACACCAGTCACCGTTCACCACACCATACTCCCAACACACCAGTCACCAAACAGTACTTCCCATACACCAGTCACCACACAATACTCCCCGCACACCAGTCACAAACAATACTCCCCACACACCATTCACCACACAATACTCCCCACACACCAGTCACCACACAATACTCCCCACACACCATTCACCACACAATACCTCCAACAGACCAGTCACCACGCAATACTCCCCACACATCATTCACCACACAATACTTCCCACAGACCATTCACCACACAATACTCCCCACACACCAGTCACCATTCACCACATAATACTCCCCACACACCATTCACCACACAATACTTCCCCCCACACAAGTCACGTTCACCACACAATACTCCCATTCACCATACAACACTCCCCACACACCATTCACCACACAATACTCCCCACACACCATTCACCATTCATCACACAATACTCCCCACACACCATTCACCATTCATCACACAATACTCCCCACACACCAGTCACCATTCATCACACAATACTCCCCACACACCATTCACCATTCATCACACAATACTCCCCACACACCAGTCACCATTCATCACACAATACTCCCCACACATCATTCACCACACAATACTCCCCACACACCATTCACCATTCATCACACAATACTCCCCACACACCAGTCACCATTCATCACACAATACTCCCCACACACCAGTCACCATTCACCATACAACACTCCCCACACACCATTCACCACACAATACTCCCCACACACCAGTCACCATTCATCACACAATACTCCCCACACACCATTCACCATTCATCACACAATACTCCCCACACACCATTCACCATTCATCACACAATACTCCCAACACACCATTCACCATTCATCACACAATACTCCCCACACACCAGTCACCATTCATCACACAATACTCCCCACACACCAGTCACCATTCATC
>CM065727.1:2403930-2406430 GCA_033310375.1 Conus canariensis
ACAGTTTTCTTGGAGCTGTCTGGCAGCAAATACCATGTCAATGGTTCCTGTCTTCTCTGGGAAAAACAAACAAACAAATAAACAGACAAAATATTGAATTCCAATCTTTGATGGCCTTACCTTGGGAGTGAAGATCAGAGTGCCTGTCACCATGGCAACGCCAACCAACGTACACACAGCACCTGCCATAGTGAGTCTTCAACAAGGTTCTGGAGCAGCTGCTGTCACCTGTCGCCTCGTGTTCACTGACCTGTCAACACATGAGCAGGTCAGGCCAGACCCACACCCTTTATCCTCTTGGCAGCAGAGTGCCGTGTGCAAAAAAACATCAAATGATCAAAGGTGATGGGTACAGGTGAAAAATTCGTACACCTGGGGTCATTAATTAGAACAATAGAGCATTACAGGCAGCCATAGTGGTGTTTTTGCCAGAATTTCATCAGTGTGTTTGTACTTGGATCACTGATTTAAATATTTTGTGTATCAAAATATCTGTCAAGTAGCTCCAAACAGACAAGTAAAATGGAAGGTATCTGAACTATTGAATTGAATTTATTTTACATTTTTGTTGACAGCCACGCTGTTTCGATAGTGCAATAAATACTATTTAAAAACCTCTTTTCCGTTCTTATAGCAGTAGTTTTGCACTGCACAAAACATCTACAAATAGCCATTGCCATTAAAACAAACACGCAAACAAACAAGAACCCACTGGTGCATGTGTGTCTGAAATTCTATGTCCATGTTTAAAGATGTTATAGTGTACCTTTGTTGATGATGATATGGACAAATACAATTTAGCTGTTAGTCCCAGTATCCGACTGCAAGCCAAATCCTACAGCCAGAGCTGGATCATAACTTGTTATACTAGTGATCAATACAGTCTGGTCCATGAGGTCTATACCAATCTCTTATATCGGATTGATACAAGCTGATCATGATGATTACGTCAGTCTGTTACATCAGAGGTCGACACAAGCTTTCAGCTCTACTTCTAGTTGATCTTTTAGCCACCTTTGATGCGACTGACCACGAATTTCTCCTCCCTCATCTTGAACACGACTTTGGAATCAAAAGTGCCGTCCTCAACTGGCTTCGTTGCTATCCCTCAGAAAGAAAATGAACTGACGTCATCACCGGAAGCCAATCGTCTGAGGCAAACTTCTCGTACCTCGTGGATTGATGCTAGGTCCTGTGCTCTTCGTACGTTCTGCAGCAACTCCTGTAATGCGTCTCATTGACTGAGATTTATCCGCCGTGACACGAATACGCAGCTGAACCACTCTGACTCGTCTTCAGACTATCACTGTCTTGCTGGATCTCCTCAGGACTGTATTCCAGAAGTAAAATCACGGATGTGAAACAATCTTCTAAAATTAGGTAATGAGAAAACAGAAGCTTCACGATTCTTACCAACAAATGCAGATTCTTCTCCTATGTCATCTACCATCTCTCTCTTTAAAATACCAGTGCTCCTTTCTCTGATCACGTGCCGTGACCTTGACTTTTACTTTGGTTAGTGTCTCAGTGAATCAACACTTATCAAGAGAAGAGGTCAGGGCGCATACATTGAACTTAGAACTGTCAGCTCTATTCGCCGATACCTGACACTAAAGGCAGTTAAGACATCAATTTCTGCATGTATATTGTCCTGGCTAGATTCTCTTAAAGAACGAACATGTACATGTACTTTTGCTCCAATGATGAAATAATTACACGCCCATAACTCCAAAGCAATACTGCTTATGAGAAACAGCGTACCAGAAACGCCAACACAGAGTACACAGAACAAAGAAGGAGACAGCCCTAAACACGGAGTACACAGAACAAAGAAGGAGACAGCCCCCAAGCACAGAGTACACAGAACAAAGGAGACAGCCCCAAACACAGAGTACACAGAACAAAGAAGACAGCCCCAAACACAGAGTACACAGAACAAAGAAGACAGCCCCAAACACAGAGTACACAGAACAAAGAAGACAGCCCCCAAACACAGAGTACACAGAACAAAGGAGACAGCCCCCAAACACAGAGTACACAGAACAAAGGAGACAACCCCCAAACACAGAGTACACAGAACAAAGAAGGGGACAGCCCCCAAACACAGAGTACACAGAACAAAGGAGACAGCCCCAAACACAGAGTACACAGAACAAAGGAGACAGCCCCCAAACACAGTACACAGAACAAAGAAAGAGACAGCCCCCAAACACAGAGTACACAGAACAAAGAAGGAGACAGCCCCAAACACAGAGTACACAGAACAAAGAAGCAGACAGCCCCAAACACAGTACACAGAACAAAGAAGGAGACAGCCCCAAACAAGGATGTTCCAAGCTTGCCCATACGTGAAATGAGGCAGGGAATTGTAAACAGTACACAACGAACAAGAACAGTAACTCTTGCTCCCATGATGACATAATTACAAGCCCTTCACTCTAAACCAGTACTGCTTCTGGCACCAAACCGCCCACAGAAATGTCAATACCGAGCACCCACA
>CM065727.1:2416430-2428930 GCA_033310375.1 Conus canariensis
TGTCTTTTTGCACTGTCTATATCTTGCAAGTAGATAGAGAACATTGTACACACAACATCTGTCCTTTCTGCACTGTCTAAATCTTGCAAGTAGATAGAGAACATTGTACACACAACATCTGTCTTTTTGCACTGTCTATATCTTGCAAGTAGATAGAGAACATTGTACACACAACATCTGTCCTTTCTGCACTGTCTACATCTTGCAATTAGATAGAGAACATTGTACACACAACATCTGTCTTTTTGCACTGTCTATATCTTGCAAGTAGATAGAGAACATTGTACACACAACATCTGTCCTTTCTGCACTGTCTAAATCTTGCAAGTAGATAGAGAACATTGTACACACAACATCTGTCTTTTTGCACTGTCTATATCTTGCAAGTAGATAGAGAACATTGTACACACAACATCTGTCCTTTCTGCACTGTCTAAATCTTGCAAGTAGATAGAGAACATTGTACACACAACATCTGTCTTTTTGCACTGTCTATATCTTGCAAGTAGATAGAGAACATTGTACACACAACATCTGTCCTTTCTGCACTGTCTAAATCTTGCAAGTAGATAGAGAACATTGTACACACAACATCTGTCCTTTCTGCACTGTCTAAATCTTGCAAGTAGATAGAGAACATTGTACACACAACATCTGTCTTTTTGCACTGTCTATATCTTGCAAGTAGATAGAGAACATTGTACACACAACATCTGTCCTTTCTGCACTGTCTACATCTTGCAATTAGATAGAGAACATTGTACACACAACATCTGTCTTTTTGCACTGTCTATATCTTGCAAGTAGATAGAGAACATTGTACACACAACATCTGTCCTTTCTGCACTGTCTAAATCTTGCAAGTAGATAGAGAACATTGTACACACAACATCTGTCTTTTTGCACTGTCTATATCTTGCAAGTAGATAGAGAACATTGTACACACAACATCTGTCCTTTCTGCACTGTCTAAATCTTGCAAGTAGATAGAGAACATTGTACACACAACATCTGTCTTTTTGCACTGTCTATATCTTGCAAGTAGATAGAGAACATTGTACACACAACATCTGTCCTTTCTGCACTGTCTAAATCTTGCAAGTAGATAGAGAACATTGTACACACAACATCTGTCCTTTCTGCACTGTCTAAATCTTGCAAGTAGATAGAGAACATTGTCAACATAATATCTGTCCTTTCTGCACTGCCTATATCTTGCAATTAGATAGAGAACATTGTCCACATGTATCTGTCCTTTCTGCACTGTCTATATCTTGCAATTAGATAGAGGACATTGTACACATAATATGTCATCTGCACTGTCTATTAGCCAAAATCGTTCTGTGTGTGTGTGTGTGTGTGTGTGCGTGCGTGGTGCTGCGTGCTGTGGGTGTGTGTGTGTGTTGTGTTGTGTGTGTGTGTGCGTGTGTGTGTGTGTGTGTGTGTGTGTGTGTGTGTGTGTGTGTGTGTGTGTGTGTGTGTGCGGCGCGGGCGCGCGTGTGTGTGTATGTGTGTGTTTGTGGTTTATGTGTGTGTGTGCGTGCGTGCGTACGTCGTGCGTGTGTGTGGTGTGTGTGTGTGTGTGTGTGTGTGTGTGTGTTGTGTGTGTGTGTGTGTGTGTGTGTGGTGTATGTGTGCGTGTGTGCGCGCGCGTGCGTGCGTACGTCGTGCGTGTGTGTGTATGTGTGCGTGCGTACATTGTGCGTGTGTGTGAGTGAGTGTGTGAGTGAGTGTGTGTTTGTGTGTGTCACGCACGGACATTCAAGGGACATAATTTCGTATATTGTAAGGCGGAGTTGTTGCAGCGGTCAGTTCTTTCTTTTTCCCCGTGTCGATATTTGGGAGTTACGATGCATGTTTTATTTTGTGTGTGGTGTGTGTTGTGTGTGTGTGTGTGTGTGTGTGTGTGTGTGTGTGTGTGTGTTTTGGTCGAGTCATTGTTGGTAGGTGATCGACCAAAGAGGGTGAAGTTTGTGCCTATGTTTGGCTGTATCCATTCTTGTGATTTTGTGGTCTGTTGCCTTGGTGATTTATGGGTGATTGGGTGACCAGCTATTGGAGATCGGTGCTTGTATATGGTTGTGTCCACATTTGGTCTTGTGTACAAGCTGTTGGTGGTTATCGATTGATGATTGGAGGGATTTATAATCTAGAGTCTGTGCCGATACACAGTTGTTCCCATATTGGGAAGTGTGGTCTCGTCACCCTAGGTGACTTATTGCTGATTGGTCATCTGGCAAGCTGGTGTTTCGAGTCGGCATACGGCTGTTTCTATCTATGGTTCTATCTGGAGTTTTGTCGTGCCGTTCCCTGGGCAACCTATTGATGACTGGTCGAAGTCAGGGTGTGGCCTTGTCAGTTTCATGATGTCTGTCAACTCTAGCGTCGTATGTTTTTTGACTGTCTGATTCAGTTGTTTGCGACTCCTGGCTCGAGACGGAGGTCTTCTGATCTAGCGTTCGGTGAGGCAGTTTTGCCACTTTGTTTAGTGGGCTGCCAGGAAACCCATCAGTGTGTCCTTGTGACAGCTCGGGATTCCTAGAAGTTATCGGTGTGTCGGTGTCTGCCACCAGTGTCCACGCCTTCAAGGGAGCGAGGGTTTCCCCGGTCTGGAGCTGCTCTGGCGGGTGTTTGTCCTGTATTGTCTTCGTTGGTCATCGTAACTCCAGGTGAGAAGTGTAGGGCAGGTTGTTCATTGAAGAAGGGAGTTGGAGATAGATGATTCTGGATCGAAACGTTTGTACATAGGCGAAATGTGAGAAGCGCGAGATCTACGGGGCCGTAAATCGCGCCGGATTGTAGACAAGGGGGGAAGGAGTGAGAGGGAGGTGTCATATGCTTGTCGCGCGCTACTGTTTCAGGCAAGAGGTTAATGTCATGCGCGCGCGCGCGCGCCGAATGTCGGTATGTGTGGCGGTTGTTGTTTTCACTGCATTGTGTTTCCGTCGTTTGTTGAAAATGAATTTTTTAAAAAATGTGTTGTTTTAAATTCCGATAATTATCGTGTCGAACCATAAGTTCGTATATATGAAAATTGATGAGGATTATAATAGGTTTTTGTTTATTCTTATCTTTCTTTTGATTGGAGAAGAAAATTATTTCGTATGCCCCTCTTTTCATATGAAGGATGGCTGTTGTACCAAAACGATAATGGGAGGGGGGATGGTGGTGTGCTTTGACCTCGAGTAGGGGGAAGAGGGAGTGTGAAGATGGTTATTGTAGTTGGAAAAGAAATGGTATATGGTTGTTTGTGCGAAGTTGGCGATTTATATGACATTGATGGTTTGAATTGTTGAATATTTGCGGTGTTATGCATTGATATATTTAATGCATTATGTTTTCTTTTTGTGATTATGATTGGAAGTTGGAATAGATAGTTTTTAAATTTGTTGTGTTATTCTTAAGTTAGTGCAGTGAGTTGGTTGCAAGCTGAAATTGATTAGGGTTATGCCTAGTCACGTACAGCCCAGCAGGGGGCGCCGTCCTGTCGCTCCGCTTTTGTTAGTATGTCTGGGTCTTCGTTACTATATATGGCCTTGCCAGTCTTTTGTTTTCGATCGCGATTGGTTTTGGTGATACTGCACTGTTTGAGTTCAGAGCAGTGACAGTGGTCATTCATTTTTTTAATTTTTGTTAATTTTTTTTTTTATTGGATTATGATATCATATCGGGGTTGACCTAATATTGTCTCTTAGTCAGCGGCGAGCGCTTCCGCTCTCCGGTGTTGTTGTTGGTGAATCGTTTGGCATTCATTATATGCCGTTGAAGAAAACAGTAATTCTTTATTGTTTTATAAATTCCCTGTGGATATTTTCGTTGAATGATTTATGGCATCATCCGGTCCCATTTGGGTACATTCCGTTTGAGGTGTGTCGATTAAGATATGGGATAATATGATATTGATAGTGTGGTATGTGAACGGATGGTTGTTAATAATTTTTGTCACATTGACAGTATTATTAATTGACTTTGTTGACTTTGATATTCCAGAATATGGAGAAAGCCGGGGTGTTCATAGTCGGAAGTTAACAACTGTTTTTTTTTGTGTGTGTGTGTGTGCACTCTTTTTTTTAAATTTTTTAAAAAATGGATATTGTAGGCTGATTTATGTCCCGTTTAGTAGAATTGTGAGTGTCAGACTGGGTTGTTGGTGTATGTGTTACACTTGGTTGATGGCTCAAATGCTTTGGCCGACATTGAAGTCACAGAGACAAGGGGTTGTAGTTTTGGTGTGCCCGAAGTTCTGTGGTCGGTTGCGGGCCAGGGTAGTCATGAAACTATTTTATGTCCAGGTGTCGACAGGGTTTGACCGCTCTGCTGCTGCAACCTCTGGTGTGAGGCATCTTACCTGGTACTGCCCTGTTTCCGACTTCTTTCTGGCCGACCTCTAGGTCATCGCTACGAACGACTGGGAGGGGGCGAGCTCATCCTTCTGCGAGCGTCGGAGCTCGCCCTCCTGCTGCCGAGATCTGCTGAGCGGCTGAGATGCTGGGCTCTTCATTTTCTTCAATGTGTGTCACAGTGTACTTTGAATCAGTGACTCCGTGTTGAACCTTGCGACATCGTCGATTCTGCATTGTACGGCGCTTCGTCTGCTGGGGCATCAGGACCTCAGTGACAGTGTGGGAAAAAAGTCGGAGTGTGGGAACTGATCTTTTTGTGAAAAAAAAAAAAAGATGGTTCGAGTGTGCGAAGGGTGAATGGTATTGTGCGTGAGTTGTTTATAATTATTATATATATATATATATATATATATATATATTTATATATATATATATATATTATAGATTTAGATATATTTGTATGTATTGTGTGGAGGGGGAATTGTAACGAATTGTGTTTTGTGCTTTGTATCGCGCGGGCACTTTGGGTTCTGTGGGCCATCCTACCTCTGGATGACCCAGCCCCAGGTTACCACGTGATTGTCCCTGGAGTATCCCTGGTCCGGTATTAACCCTGTGTAGATTGGGGTCCCTTGAGGCTCCCTGGATTTGAAGGTGGGGTGTCGGGGCATTTTTATTGTGCATTGCTGATTTTGGCGTTGTTGTTTTTTGTATTATTGATTGAAGTTTTTTTTTTTGTTGGTGGTGGTGATAGTGTGTGGGTGGGTGTGAATTTGAATAAAATTTGATTGTTGGTTGCACCTGTTATTTAGTGTTTTGTATTTTTGTTCTGTGGTGTTGGTAATTTTAGAGTGTGGGCGGGGTGGATTAAAAGGGGGTACCCTTTTACATTCGGGTATCCCTGTCACCACACTAGGCGTAGTGACAACAGTGTGTGTGTGTGTGTTGTGTGTGCGTGTGTGTGTGTGTGGTGTGTGTGTGTGTGTGTGTGTGTGTTGTGGGCATTTAAATGTGTTTCATTATTGATTGACGCTGTTCACCAATCTGGAACCGATGAAATAAAGGGAAAGCCTGACACAATCAACACAATCCTAATTTTAGGTACAGGACAAGACACTATGCATTTCGACCTCCTGGGTCTTCTTCAGGCAAAAACACGTAACAAAAGCAGAGAACGAGAAACCACTTATTTGACCAGATCAGTGGTTTCTGGTTCTCTGTTTTTGTTATGTGTTTTTGCCTGAAGAAGACCCAAGAGGTCGCAATGCATAGTGTCTTGTCCTGTACCTTGCTTGTCTATGTCCTTGGCGGTAACTAACCCCTTCTCTTTCTAAATTTTGCTTCGTTTTCCGCCCTCAGTCACTCCGTTTTGGAACCTAATTTTACGTGTCGTAAGATGTCGATAGTTTAGCTCCCACGTCATAGACTTGTTTTTGTTGTCTGTGTCTTTTCCAGGGAATATTTTCTTTTCTGATGATTTGGCTTAAACGTCGTGTGATCTTTATTTTTTCCCTGTGTGAGTTGTAAAAGACTTCAAAAGGCTGTGTGTGGTCCTGTAGACTATGAGAATGAATGGTGGAAATGTCAACGCATGGAGCTTCTTCTCTCGTCACAAGAGACAATGTTCAGAAATCAGCAAGGGAGATAATCCGTGTTAGAGCTCGCGTTCAGCGAGAGTTTCAGTTTCAGTGCGATCAAAGAGGCGTCACTGCGTGCAGACTAGTCCATATACGCTACACCACATCCGCTACGTTTTGAGACCACACTGCGCATGATTTAAAGCGGATGGATAAATGAATTAATGACTAAGATGAGAGAATTTAAGAAGAGGGTCTCGTGGCTACGACTCAGCAGATGTCTGACCTACGCATTAGCCCAACGCACTGGTCAGATCTGCAATACCCACCTAACATTGGTTGCGCCATTTTTATCGTATTGTTCAGCGAGAGTGATCTTTCCGTTTTCACAGGACAAGTGGCACTGGTGGGGGGAGGGGGGGGGGGGGGGCACACTCAAAGCAGCTGAGCCCGATCGATAATTCAAACAATTCAGTCAGAGAGGGAAAATGCCAAAAAATAGGTGTGAAACGGTGCGCCTATAATACAGATGGTCTTTATCCCAATCGTTATCCTGTAGAAAGAAACTCGTGGAGAGCGTGGCAGCAGAGAGTCCTCAGAAGAGAAGCCCCCTTCAAGCAAGTGTTTCGGCCCTTATCTCCTGACACTCTAGGGGGGTTGGGCCACACCCGGTTCATGACTCCGGATGTCCCTCTGCTGCCCCTTTTTTTCCCTCTCTGACTGGAGTATACTTCAAATCAAATATTTGACCGGCCAGATCTCCTCAAGACAGCCACCAACAGAAGAGCCTGGAGAGAAACGTCGGCTGCCTCATCACGTCCCCCCAACGACCCCAGCGGTCAAGGGAATGACTGACTGATAAACCGATTCAAGATAGCTTTATTTGCCATGGAAAGACAGCTGTGATCTTGTGATGATTTTGTTTTCCGGATGAGGTCTGCCTTGCCCCCTATCATGGTGCGGAGTGGTAAAGAGAGCAGACGCAGACCGACAGATCATGACGGGTTCATAGGCCAAGGGACAACAGCCAGTCATGGAGAACGCCGAGGGAACGAAGTGAAGTTCCCTCCCTTGTATTTCCCTTCCAAAGCCCCAGGAACACAACGACGCAACCATATGAAGGTCACTGCTGGTAAATTATACATCTCAGGTTTGACGTCCTCACAGCCAAAGCTATTAGGGACAAGTTGTTCTTTCACGGTAGTCTTGGATGCTTTGGCTTATAGGTTCATGGTGGAGTTGGTCGGTGTTGTTGTTCGATGGCGCTGGTCGTTAATACATGCATCTCAGGCTGACAGCGCCTTATATATTGCCATAAAGCTGGACCGCAAAGCCAGCAACATGGTGCCGCAGACAAAACAGGACTCGCGAGGCTGGAACTGTCAGAAATTTGTGCAGTCTGTCGCAGATTTAGTGTTGTCTGGATCACCGTCCGTTCAAAGTCTTCAAACATGTTCATTATTGATGAAAACCTCAGAACCATAGGAATAAAACCAAGTATGTCACTTTTGATAATTTTGTCGTTGTATTTGATAAGCGGCAATTAAAGTCAGAGAATTAACTCACTTTTAACAAGTTTGCACTGTATTTTCCCCATTGCGATGATAACTACCAAACAGAGTGAAATGTTTTTTAAATGAATGAACCGCAGGCCTTTAATACTATTCATACATCTAAAACTGGTTACGCACAGCTGTTTCTGTGCGGAGAATTTTGCCTTTGAAAACTAGTACACGACACAACTGTTAAAAGAAAATTACAGCCAATCTGTCAGATAACAGGGACCAACAAATTAGAATGCAAGAAAGCGAGCGAAGACAGACAGACGATGGTAGGTTTTCATTCAACGCCCATCTGGCGCCGAGTTTGAGAGGATAAGTGATGGCACGATCTTCGTTTTCATTGTCCTGAATGTTGTTTACTCGTCTGAAGAAGACGTGAGAGGTCGAAACGCGTCGTGTTTTGTCTTGTGATTTGTTTGTACCTGTTACCTGTTAATTTCCTTTTAAATTTTGTTTCAATTTCAGCCTCAGTCACCTCATTTTGAAACAAAACACAAATTGTCTAATCTTCTTGTCTGTGTACCGATAAATCTAATTTGGGATAAATCTAATTTTCGATTAGAAAATATTCTGCAGAATCGGACAACGAATAATGATTTTTAAACAATTTCAATTGTGTGTATCATAACAATGTAGTCATAAACAGGATTTGACTCGTAAAGTCTTAATTTCGTAGAAAGGCAGTTTAGCCAAAAAGTCCGACATTGACAAAGAGTGAAACGAAGAAGGCGACTGTTCAAGGGAGGTCAGTATTGTCAATCATTTCGCACAGTCGCGAGCTTGTACGGAAAAATCCTGGGCATGCCATATACGAAATGAGAGCGTACAAACTTTACTGTGAATGTACGTTTTTGGATTGCACAGTTTATCTCCTGATTTGAACAAAACGAAAAAAATGTTCAAGATTTTAGCAGTGGAGAATCGAAAATGGCGCCGAAATCAATTATGCGAAATATTAGTTTGGAGAAGACATGGGCTTTCTAGCCTGATATATTTGTAACCAATAAAACACGTCTAATTTCATAACGTCAGGAATGTATATATCATAATTTTATAAATAAAATAATAGTCCTCCAAAGGGAAAAAAAACAGTACTCAAAATCACAGTTCCACTCTTCATATTTGAAATTTTCGGCCACGTGGCCTTTTTCAAGAGAAGAGTGGTCAAAGATGGACATTACGTCAAGAGAAGAGTGGTCAAAGACGGACATGACGTCAGGAGAAGAGTGGTCAAAGATGGACATCGCGACAGAGAAGAGTGGTCAAAGATGGACATTGCGTCAAGAGAAGAGTGGTCAAAGATGGACATGACGTCAGGAGAAGAGTGGTCAAAGATGGACATTGCGACAAGAGAAGAGCGGTCAAAGATGGACATGACGTCAAGAGAAGAGTGGTCAAAGATGGACATGACGTCAGGAGAAGAGTGGTCAAAGATGGACATGACGTCAGAAGAGTGGTCAAAGATGGACATGACGTCAAGAGAAGAGTGGTCAAAGATGGACATGACGTCAAGAGAACAGTGGTCAAAGAGGGACATTACGTCAAGAGAACAGTGGTCAAAGATGGACAGTTCGTAGTTGTATCGTTTTGTGTGTGTGTGTTTTTTTCTCTTCTCTTGAAAAAGGCCACGTGGCCGAAAATTTCAAATATAAAGAGTGGAATGGTGATTGTGTGTATAATTTTATAGATTCTGATACATTCACACTATAAAGATGTTACACGAAATAATCAAAATTCGTCAATCAAGGGGGGGGGGGGGGGGGGGGGGGGGGTAAGGGGAAGGTAACTCTAGAGCAAACAATTCCGTCTGCTAAGTCAGCGAGAGGAATGTGCACAGTGTAGCGCCTGCCTACACAAATATCTGAACACATATTTTTCTGCACGCTTGGCTTTACCTTTGCTTGTAAACATCTTGCAAACAGGGCGAAATACGTTTTATTGTGAATGTTGAGGAACTTAACGCTGATAAATACGGACTCTCTGAACTTGTTCCTAAAATCATTTCACACTTACTTCAACCCGCATTCCAGTATGATGCCATGCTGCTGGGGTTTTGGTTGTGCTGCTATGCATACTGAGAAGCTTCATTTGAATTTTCTGAAGAATTTGATTGGCTCTTGAATGAGAGCACGGAAGGAGAGGCGAACTGATGTCCTACAGGTATTTAAATAAATGAATGTGTTCGCTGCTGGTTGAGGATAAGTCAAATGGAATCACGCTGGTTAGCAAAAAAAAAAACAACAACAACAACAACAACAATAAAGAATGGGATTATAAAACGTAATGTATGCTTATGGAATTATCTCAGGGAACTAAATTCATCTGTGATGTAAAACTAAAATCATATGAATACGGCTTTGGTTCTGCATGGCAGAATCAGTTGTGTTGCTTTTTTTTTTTAAACTAATATATTGACGCTATGCTCAGGACCGCAACGGAGTTGACACTGACAGACTGTTCAATTCAAGGCAAGTGCATCGTGTTCCATGGTATGTTTGTCAAGGGTAATGTACACACATCTCAAAAGTATTCCAACATCATTCAGAAAAGAAAACATTTTAGCTGTTTATGCACATTCTGAGCCCAACAAAACTTTAAATGCGTGTTATGTTATGAATCATAGGAAAAGATCATTTAGCTCCTTGATGTCCGAATTAATTGATATCGAAAGGTAACGTCTTTCACCTAAGCACTTCAGATATCTTTACTTTTTTTTCTTCAAAAATTGTTAGTTGTGGCCACTACAAAGTGATCAAATAGTGGAACAGCTTTTTGCTCATACGCGCACACACGCACACACGCACGCAGCCACCCACCTATCCACACACACACACGCACACACACACGCGCGCGCACGCACGTGCGCACGCACACACGCACGCACGCACGCACACACACACACACACACACACACACACACACACACACACACATACACACACACACTTAACACCCAAACATGTGCAGCGCGGTCAATGGAAACGCTACACTGCCTGATGCTGTTGTACCTGTGTTCGCCGAACTGGCCTCGACAGATGACCAGTGTTTCATGGGTGACACGTCTGGAAAGTAACTGATGGTGCTGTTGAACATGTCAACATGTCAATGTCTGCCATGGCTTTGGCTGACCTTGTTCTGCCTCGTGATTTTATTGTTCAGTGTGCGACCTTTTGAAGATGTTTCAAAGCAGTACATCATTACGTTTCCTCTGTCTGTCTGTCTGTCTGTCTGTCTGTCTGTCTGTCTGTCTGTCTGTCTGTCTGTCTGTCTCTCTCTTCTCTCTCTCTCTCTCTCTCTCTCTCTCTCTCTCTCTCTGTCTATCTCTTTCGCCAAGCGGCACTCAATCCTTTAGTTTTGATGTTCACAGAGCGTGTGATTCAGTATAGTGCTCTCAATATGCTACAAAGCACATAAACAGGGACAAGAGGTCATCTTTCCAACTTTTTAAAAGCATTCTTATCGGATAGAATCATCTAAGTCCACTTAATGGAATACCATCAAGTTTTAGGTCTATCAGCGTGGGTGTACCCCATGGAAGTGTGATATCTCCAACAATTTTAATGCTTTATGGTATTGAGCTGGTTAATACAGAAAATACCACTATAGTTCTTCTGAAGATGATACTTTGAAAAATACGTATTTTTGTCCACAAATTGAGCAAGAATAAAATGAAATAGTATAATTGAAAAATTTAGAAAACTCTGAATATACTCTGTTCTACATGAAACCAAAAGAGTTTGTTACGTCCGCAACTGTTGTCTTCACAAAGAATATAATTATATACCAAGGGAGAAGTGCTGCTTCAGTCAGGGTTAACAATATTTTGGTATATTCAAGCAAGCAGGTTAAGTTTTATGGTGTTACTTTTCATCGTTAACCTTTTTGAAAATACCCGCCAATTATCTTGCCGAAAAGACAAGGGAAGGTACATTTTTACATGTACTTTTTGGCATTGTCTGATTAACTGGGGTTCTGCTTTTATCCATGTCGTTTCAGCGCTAGTCTGTTCCAGTCCAAGTCGGTCCAAAAGTGATTTTCACAGTATATACACACAGATATACACACAGATATACACACAGATATACACACAGATATACAGCATTGACTTTTGTTTTGAAATTACATTCGGGGCCGGAGTAGCTCAGTTGGTAGAGCGCCGGACTCGTAATCCAAGGGTTGCGGGTTCGAATCTCCGCCGGGCCGTTTCGGTACAGGGGGATTTTTCCCTCAGAGTTAACATTGGTTCTGACTCCATTTCCCATACAGTCCTTCGATTGAGACTCTAAACCGAGGTTCCGTGTGTGAACGCACGCATAACATCTTGCACACACGTAAAAACCCATCACCAACTTTCGGAAGAGAAGGCCAGATTGGCCGTTGGTATGGATGACACGTTACACACAGCATACACCTTCCCCGAAGATGGAGTATGGCTGCCTTAATGGCGGAATAAAAAAAACGGCCATGCACACAAAACTCCACTCCCTTTGTTGGATAGATGAGATTGATACTTGCCTGTCTATACAAGAAGTGTCCGCAGGAATATCAGCCTGCGTACGCAGAAGAAGAAGAAGAAGAAGAAGAAGAAGAAATTCCATTGGGACTTCGCCGATGAGCTTTTGTTGATTTGATATGGAAGAAGTATGGAACGCTTCCCTTAAACGAACACAGCTGAATCTGTACCGGCGTTTCGCAGTGAGGGCAAAGTCGTTCTTAGCTTAATTGGTACCGGCGTTTCGCAGTGAGGGCAAAGTCGTTCTTAGCTAAATTGGTACCGGCGTTTCGCAGTGAGGGCAAAGTCGTTCTTAGCTAAATTGGTACCGGCGTTTCGCAGTGAGGGCAAAGTCGTTCTTAGCTAAATTGGTACCGGCGTTCGCAGTGAGGGCAAAGTCGTTCTTAGCTAAACTGGTACCGGCGTTTCACAGTGAGGGCAAAGTCGTTCTTAGCTAAATTGGTACCGGTGTTTCACAATGAGGGCAAAGTCGTTCTTAGCTAAATTGGAGGAGGGAGTGTACGTC
>CM065727.1:2433930-2436430 GCA_033310375.1 Conus canariensis
ATACATCGTTTTATGAACGTAGTGGAATCCATCATGAAAACTTTGGTTTCTTACACGTCAGAGTTGAACACACCATCAAAACCCTCAGTGGTGGAAGGAACTGAGGAATCCTTTGCAACAGCAGATGCAGAAAACAGAAGAGCGTCAGCCAATGTTGTGAGACACCCTCCATTCACACCAGGGACACATGCAGTGTGTCTGTCACTGTGAGGATAACTTGGCTGTCGTCTGCAGACACCAAAAGCCCGCTGCGATTTCAGAGACGATAGCTCACTTCCTGCCATGGAGGTTGGAAAACCTGGCTCCATCTGGCGGACCGAGATGTCGGCGGACGCCGTCTGACTCTGGTTCTTTTGACCGTGAATGCTACACACACACAGCCCGCTGGACCCTCCATCAGGTCACACGCCTGTAATGAATTTTTTTTTTTTTTTTTTTTTTTTTTTAAGTTACAAATCCGCCTGAACTTTCCAAAATATAGTCTGCATTACAGTCTAAGTGAAAATCTTCTCCCGAACAAGACCCCCGTTTTTTCAAGTTGATGACACCATTCACAGTTTGCAAATTTATAGACTTTTTTAATATTGAAGTTTAATAAAAAAAAAAAAAAAAATTAGTTGAGAAGTTACAGATGCGTCAAAGGAAGACAGTGGGCAGAGATTCCAGTGCAAAATTGACACGCATCTGTAGGGCACAAAAATACAGGCATAAAGTATTTCTTATGGCTTACAGCAATTCAAATGAAAACGAAAGAAGAGAAAGAAGAAAACGCCAATGAAAAACAGTTGACCTACTATGCAAATGGTTAACAATTAAATAAGTTTACACTGTAAAACACACTACATCTTATTAGAACTGGTGATAATCTTACATTTGAGTTGTGTGGATTTTTGTTTACTGTATATAACAAAAAGGGGAGGGAAAAAAAGATACATGCATCTTACCCTGTAGTGGGGGTTATCAATGGAGATAATGACAATTCAGCTACTAAGTATTTAGGGCATAATTGAAAGCTAATGGGAGTTTTCTCCCTGGAAAAAAATTGGAGTTACTTTTCAATATTTTAGTAACCAACTGGAAAAATTATGTGCAAAAATGTTCTTGTCAATGCGGCAGTCACCACATCCTAGAAGGGCAAATGTCATCCAACCTTAAGGGGTTTTCTACTAACTGGGAACTTATTTAAAGATTCTATGGTGTTTTGGGGGCCCATTTAACAAGACTGCAAATTAACGATGAATTAGTTTTCCCGCTGATTTTGTAACGAAAATGTCCTTCAGGCCAGTGCAGATAGGCAGTCTCTGTACGGAAACCATGTTTTTCTGGAACTGAGTGTAATTCATTTCTAATTATGGGATGTACTTTTCTGTCTTATACCTTGCACCTAAATCTTTAAGCAATACATGGATGTTTAGCATTGATTTATTAACTCTATTATAGCATATGAAATATTTACCAAGTAAGATTATCAGGTCAATTACTGCATATGTTTCAATTTGCTTTTCTGTGCCAAAGAAGATCAATCCAATATTAAACGAAAGTTTATCGTAGTTTATGCATTTTCTTTGAGAATGAGTTCTAGGTCATTCCACAAGGATTGAGAATGACGACATTTATACAAATGGTGTTCTATTGAATCCTTTCCCTCGTCACAGAAGTTAATCTGTCATTATTAACAATGTTCATATCTTTTAAAATGTTGTTAGTCACTAAAATTATATTGCATGTTCTTATTTGAAACCATTGTAATTATATTTCTTTTATTTTCTGTGTTTGTTAAGGACTGCTCTCCAGTTCACCAGTGTATTTAGCTTCTGTTCTCTTCGCATAAAGGCTACGATGTCTAAGGATTTCTGTCTCTCCTATCACGATGTTATAGTATGACCGTGAACTCCCCTGGTACACTTGGTCATAACTGCATGGCTTTAGTTTGTGAGTCACTAGTTTTCTCTTGGATACTAATATTTTGCCTCTTTTTATACTCCTTGATTGCATTAAACAGCTTCTGTGTTCAAAAAAAAAATCTTATATCAGTTCCGAATTGGTCCAATACCGCTCTATGACTTAAAAATGCACCATTAATGTCTAATAAACATGTCACCAAAACAACATATTCCCCTACCCATTTCTTACAGTAGAAAGTTCTGTTAGCAGTTTTGAATTTTTTCATTATAAGATTATGGTTCAGCTATTAATTCCTGTTCTTTATTGGGATGCACTTGTTTACAAAATTGTGAGTATCTTTCCCAATGTTTGAGTTTAGTTCTGACAAATCGACTTGGCCTATAGTCATTTTATTTTTGGATGCGACGAGTGTATTATTTTTGACCACTTTGGCTTTTGGGTGTAAATTGTTCTAATCTAGAAAAGTTTTAGTGCCTGAAAGTATGTCTCAGTGCTAGGGATACCTATTATTAGACTTTAATCCCCCCCCCCCCCCTCCAGCCTTCCGCCCCCCGCTCCCCTCCACTTCCCCAGCCACTGATCCGACTTTCATTTG